>VZUI01094157.1:0-46033 GCA_013401135.1 Cettia cetti
CACCTCGCTCCGGCCGTCCTTCGGGCGGAGGAGCGGGGCGGCTCGGCACCCCGCCGACCGTACCTGCGGGCCCGGCCCCGCCCGGCGGAGGCCGCGCGGCGAACGGGCCGTACCGGCCTCCCCCGCTATGACACTGCAGAGCGCGGCCCGCCCGACGGGGCCTCTCCTTCCTTCCGCCGCCGGGCCCCGGGCCCCGCTCCCGGCGGCGCCATGATGATGATCGGCCCCCAAGGCCGCCGGGCCGGGCTCCGCCGCCGCCGCCGGGAGCGGCCTGGGCGCCCCGCGCCGCTCACCTTCATGTCGGGACATCCTAGTCCAGAGACGGCGGCCCAGGCCCGTCCAGGGGCTCCCGCGGGCAGCTCGGGCGCCGCTGCGGCCTCGCCCCCCGCCGCCGCCCCGGTGTGAGAGGAGAGGGGCCGGGGCTGGGCCGGGAAGGGGGCGAAAACACAAGAGGCGGCGAAGAGCCGGCCTCCCTCCTCCTCCTTCTCCTCCTCCTCCTGCCTCCTCGCTCGCCCTACGGGGGGCGGATCCGGCGGCAACGGCTTCCCGGGCGCCGTGACACGGTGACTCCGGGCCCGCCGGCCGCTGGCGCCGCCTCCCGCGCCGCTCCGCCCCTGCCGCACCAGCGACGGCGGCGGCCGCGCTGGAGCCTTCCCGGCCCCGGCCCCTGCCCCTTCCCCTTCCTCCGCCCGCCCCGGCCGCGCTGCCGGAGGAAGAGGAAACTCCCCGGCAGGGCGGCGGCCCTCCCGCGCGGGCTGCCGGGCCAGGGCGGGCTCCGCCCGGGGCAAGGAAGTGGCCGAGGTAACGGAACCCAGCACCGGCCTGAACCGAAGGACACGCATTAATCAGCTTTTTTATGCAAAAGGACCGGAGAAAGAGCGGCAGAGAGCAGCCGGCGTTCCGTCACTGATCGCATTACTCATTCTGCCAGATTTGGGGAACTGCGACTCCAGCCACAGGACTGGAGTCTTTCCTTCGTGGTGGTTTTTTGTTGTTGTTGTTGTTGGTTTTGTTTGTTTGTTTGGGGTTTTGATGATTTTTTTTGTTTGTTTCCTTTTTTCCCCCCGCGTTCCGCCTTAATCAGGCCTGCAGAGGACTGCCAGAATTGTCTTTCAGTTAAACTCTAGCTCTGTAAAGAGAATGCCCACTGGGTGCCGTGTGTTGTCCCACTTACGGAATCACAGAATAGCTTGAGTTGGAAGGGACTCACAAGGATCGTGAAGTCAAACTCCTGGCCTTGCATAGGACAACGCCATGAATGACGTCGTGTGCCTGACAGTGTTTTCCAGTGCTTTTTGAACTCCGTTGGACTTGGTGCTGTGACCGCTTCCCTGGGGACCCTGTTCAATGCCCAGCCACCCCCTGGGTTAAGAACCTCTCTTTAATGTCCAGCCTAAATGTCCCCTTACAAAACTTAATGCTGTGGCTTTGGCTCATGTCACTGGTCATCACAGATAAAGAGATCAGTGTCTGTCCCTCGTCTTCACCTCACGAGGATGTTGTAGACTGCGATGAGGTTTCCCCTCAGTCTCGTCCAGGCTGAACAGACCTAGGGACATCAGCCAGTTCTCACATGGCTTCCCCTCAAGGCCCTGTAGTCCAGACAAGTGTTGGTCTGTAGCACACCACGAGGACTTTTCATCCCGTCATCACTGGTTTCCTGCCACTTCATGGAAGCAGGCCAGTCTTGTAACGAATTAAAGACCTGCAATATGGCTGTGTTCCTTCCCTGGTTCAGATGCACAGGGCACATATATCAAGCATTTTGTTTCTGCTTTTCTTACTATGACTTCCTGGCCTTTCCCCAGATTCCACCCATGATAACAGCAGCATCTTTCTCACCTTTTCTCACCTGCTTTCGTTTTCTCTATTTTCCCTCTATTGTGCTTATGGCATTCCTTCATCTTTTCCCTTTGGCAATCCAACACTTCTATTTTCTCCACTGTCTTACACCATAGCTCCCATAGGTCTGCCTCAGCCCCACAAATCTTAAACATTTGTGCTGGTGAAATACCTTCTCAGTCTGTTTCAAAGGGCATGAGGGTCCACACCAGAGCAGCTTAAGTATTAAGGTGCTAGGAGAGATAGGAGTGAACCAGAAGGTGTTGAAAGGAGGAAGTGCCAACCTCATTCCTGGCACCACCTCACTCCCCTGCCAATTGCATTATACAGGCTTTGCTTGACACCTTACAGGCATGTGCACCCTTTGTTCCTGGTACAAAGGTTTTCCTGGTTTCTGATCACCTGGTTCACTTCCAGCTTTCATTTAGCTACATGCAGTTTCATAAACAGTGCCTACTGGGAAGATAACCTGGATCTAAAAGTCTAAAATTCCAGTGGGTTGTGGGCATTTTCAGTGGCAGCAAGCAATACCTGTGAATTGGATAAGCTGTAGGGGAAAATGGAGATCATTTTGAGGACCATTTTGATGGGAGCCAATGACTTCAATGCTTGTGAAAACAGGCAGACAGTCAATGACCATGCACAAAGCTTGCAAGAAGTACACCACAGATGACAAGAATCTGAAAAGCACCTTGCAGCTGTCATAATACTGACTACCAAACTATGAAAGCATGTTTTGGAGTGTTTGTCACCGGTCTAGTTCTGGTGACAAAGCTGTACCTATCTTGACAGCATTTCACAGCCACAGTGCACAGACTGGAGCAGTGGGTAACATGTTTTACTACTTTATTTTGTCACCAACAATTTTAAATGCAAATGGCAATTGTTTCACCCAGATGCAAAATACAGACCACCAGTTAATTGCCATCATCCCTAGAAGAGCAAACTAGCTTGTAAGCTAGTAACTCAGCTGGCGAGAGGTATTTCATCTCTGTGATAGACTGGCTCCTCCTGAAGATAACTTTCCTCACTCTGAGCACTAAGGTGCTGTGTTGGCTGTGCTAGGTCTTATCCTGTAACACAAGAGTGACCTCCCTATGCTCCCACAGGAGCTTCTCCCCATGCATCTGATAAATTACATACTGCATGCCAGGTATTTCAGTGGGACCTGGAAGATTCTGTGCTTAATCATTGAAGTCCTTGATCTAATGATCTTGTTTCTCCACACTTCAATTAAAAAACAGTTCAATAAACTTTCCTCTATTAAGCATTACTCAGACTGGTATCACTTGAGTGCACATGGTGCCTCTTCTGTGGGGTCTTCTCCATCTTTGTAGAGTTGAAGTCCAAAATTAAAACTGTAATCCTGTTATTATTTCCTGTTTTCTTGCCTTGAGCCCCATATCTATACCCAAGGACACAGTATAGATAAAATCCTCAGTACTTTTGGAATTATGTTAGAAAACACCTCCATATGCAGCGGTATGTAAAAAACACTTGCATTATATCCTTCAGTGGGAATTTTTCCTGTTTGTGTCCTCTGCAAATAAAGCAAATACTGCAAATGTAAGATGACCATCTCTCAGTGATTAGGATGTGGCAACTCTGTCTGTATGTGCAAAGACATACATAACATAATTTGAATGTCCTTTACAAGGTCATGGTCGCCAGTAGAAAATATTATTCTGTCCTGGTTTTGAACAATACTGTTTCTCAAACCCACGTGCTGTTATTCCACAGGCAGAATAAGAAAGATTTTAGTTAGGTTTATAAAGTTTTGGTGTGGATGAATCTTTCTGTCTCTAAGGGGCCTGCTATAATTGTGTTTCTTATTCTTTCTCTCCTGTACACCAGAACAATTCATAGGTGATATTTCCTTTAAAGCCATGAGGAAAAAACTTCAACATTTGTATCTTGCTGACGGATAAAAGCAAGCTGAGAAATAAAAAATTTCTTACCCAAAGTCATTCAAGGTCAGAGCCAGACAAGGGATTAGAGACACAGTTCTCACAGCTAATTAGGCCATTGGATAAGCCACAGTGATAAACAGACAAATTGATGAATTTTCCCAACACATAATAATAATATGATAAAATTTGTGTCTGAAAGTCATAAAATCCTCTGAAATAGGGAAGATATAGGTTGTGTGGCCTCATGCAGTTCCTTTCTCTGCCATTGTAAAAAGGGTGTCTGGAACAGATCAGGAGAAGTTTGACTACTGAACAGTGGTTACTGAACTTGAATTCAACAGTGACATACTAGAGCAGAACTCCTGAGTGTTAAAACTGTTACATTGGGAGACACTTAACTGCCATAAATGTCCTCAGAATTTTTCACTCTTTTGTAAACTACTGAAAGCCTGCAAAGACGGTGTTTTTAACTTATTTCAGTGCTATTTCTAACAGGCTTCATCCATTTGCGGAATGCTTTACTTTGCTTGAACATGTCAGTACCAAGGCTGGACAACCCACTACGTGCCACAATAGCTCCTTGCAGGTTTGGTGGTTCAGGCTCACGCTTGGAACTAAAACACTACAGTGGTACAGAACTCACATATATCAGTTACATATATCACATATATATCATATCTATCATACATCAGCAGACACATATCGAACTGTGATGCATACATACTCAAATTTGTACACTGGTACATGTCAGGGCCTTACACTACACTTTCTTTTCTTCTGTTTTTCTGCCTCCTTTTGCTCAGTAGTGGTTCAACATGATACAGAATTGCTTACTGGCTGTGTTCAGCATGATATCCAAATAAAAATCAAACAGAGAACGACAGTCTTGCTGCTTTCTAATTTATGAGGAAAGACCCAAAATAACTTGACTACTTCTTACCTTCTCTTTTACTTTCTGTGCCAAGGATGCCTGGTTTGCCATGATTATGGATCAGGAAACACAAGAACCTCGGGATTCTTATGGCTGGATTCTAGGTAGGAAGTGGTATTTCTACATAAATACTTCTTAGGAACTGAGTTCTTTCATGCTTCCAGGCCTGTTGTCTCTCAATCCTTAAAGCACTGAGGAACTGCACAAGTGAAACTGTAGGAATCGGGAACATCAGGCAGCTTTGCTTATTGAGTCCCATTTGGAGCTTTTGCAAGGGAGTATGAGCATCTCACTGCATGAGAGTGGACTTGAATTCTTAGCAGATTTTTTTTCCTCACATAGAAACTGTGTTTAGCCTTAAAGCTATACTGCACTAAGCACAACTAAATATACTATAAAATGCTCATTGTCAGTGTAAACTTTTATTAGAAATACTATTTTTGAATGCTGGACACCACTAGGATGTGCAATAGAAATGCTATGCTGCTATGTCCAAACTTTATTGGCAACGAGCAATTGCAAAAGATGTTTCATTTTTTCAGACATACAATTCGGGAGTAAATGCCACATCTGTGTTCTCTCCTGAGCTGTGGTGATGCCTTTTTTTTGGTCTTAAAATTGAGAGCCAGGCACAGTTAAGGGATAAAGGGTTTTTATATCGGTATTTGTCACTGTTGGACATGAAATAAAGAGCTAGACTTCAGTTCAAGGTTAGAAGAAAGATCAGAAGGCTTTATTTACAATTCATCCAGCCTTTTTATAACATGCTGCACTAAAAAGGCACATTATTGGCCTATAGAATTGACACCTCTCTCCATTGGTTAAGTAACAGAAACAACACCTCTGAGAAGGTTGTTATGATTATGAGAAACTTATGTTATGAGAAGAAAACATTGTTTACTTAGAAATGTTATGGTTATTTACAGCAACTGTCCTTTAAGGAAACTCTCCCAAGAAATCTTCCCAAGAGAAGAAAATCAGCCCCTGACAGGCTGAAAACCTTACAGACTCAGAAATATCAGGCCCACAGGTATTTAATAAGGATTTTTATGCTGCAACACTTTGCCAAGATGGAGCATGCTGAAATGTACGCTCCTGATAGATTGCGTTTATAATTTTATTGACTTTGCAAATTAGCATATCTAGTAAAGATGCCTCAATGAGAGGCTTGAATGAATAGCATGATATCATTCCATCCTGAATAATTCCTCCCTGGATGGGCATAATCCTAGTTTACAGGATGTATTTTAGAGAGGACCTTGGTTTCTCAAGATAGCATAGAGCTTTCTGGCCTCCAGTTGCAAGGCCTCTAGGATGTTTGGTTTCCTGGCTCAGCCAAATATCACAGAAAATTATCAGATTCAAGGAATTACAAATATGCATGTTAAGAGCACTGAGAATACATAAAAGGTATATAAAAGGTATATAAAAGAAAAGGCAAAAAATCATCATGGTGTCAGTGGCATCCCCGTTTTCACCTGCATGTACCCTGAAATCACTGCCACTCCCAAGCCATCTGTAACCGATTTTGTATGTTCCCAGAATTTTTTTGTGAGTCAGACAGGTGGCATTAAGAAGTTAAGCTGATGAGTATTTGTACACAGCCAGACATACATGTGCAGGCACTGCACAGAATTCTAATATACTGCTGCTCTTTTCCTTCTATCAGCAAGTGTATCTGGACTTCAGCAAAATGAGGAATTGCCTTGTTTATCTCCTCTACTTTGGAGTCTGACTTCAGAGGTTACTCCAGATCGGTCCTTCACTGAGAGCTTTCATCTTCTCCGCAGTCAGTTTTTGAATGCTGGTTAAGAAACCAGATGTTGATATAAAGTTTAAAGTGCCCCAGCTGACTCCTTCTCTTCAACTTTTCTGACCAAAACTTTACGAAGAATTTGACCCAAAACAACACTGAAAATTCATCAAATCATTCTGTCCTCTTAGAAAAATACTCCAAACTGACCACATACCCTTGTAATGGCATGGTTCCAGTAGGCACACTGTTCTTACAGGACCTAAAGTCGCAGCACACTAGGAAATAGAAACGGCTTTTAAAATTCTCCAGATTCCAGCTCTGCTCTCTGTTAGAAGAGGACAAGGAAAAAAAGAATTTATCGTTTCTTGAAATTATTTTTGCCATTCCTTTGGAGGTTAGTGCTGAACAAAACAATAATCCTCTACTTGATAACCACAAATGTTGCCACTTTGACTCTAGTCTGTGTGAATGAATCAGAAACTCAGTGTCCCAAGCACTGTTCCTGCAAGGAGGAGATATCAGGGATGTATCCTGTGTATTTACAAAGCCTTCTTCTTGAGAACAGGAGGAAGCAATTAAAACATTATCTGCTCATCAGCATAAAAACTCCTCTGCTGCCCAGATGTGTTTTTTGCACGTATTTCTCAGAGTCATGCTGCAATACTGGTTCAGGCTATTAGCTAAGTTTTCATTGCCCTCTAGGGTTTTTTTGGCCCTTCTCTTCCTATCCCCTCTCTCACTTTCAAATCAACACTTGCACTTATTAATAAGGAATTCCCTTATTCAAGGGGAATTCAAATGATTGAGTGATTTGACCTTTTTGAATCAGCTCTGTGCCTGTTTTTATAAGCACTGGATACTGACATACAAGAGACAAGGTACTCTTTGCAAAATTTATTTGGTTAATCTTTGGCTCTGTATGCCTCTATTTCAGTATAATTAAAGATTGGTACCTTAGCCTAGCCTTCTCAACTCACCTGCTGGAATCATATGATGTGTGAGATGCTATGATGAGGTGATACAAAGCCAGTCTCCAAAATTGGCCTCAGACTTGAGGAGTTGCAAGGGGCCTTTATGGCTGGCTCCTTTTCCATGAGAACCTTTTGGCAAAGGAGTGCTCTAGAACTCACTGCAAAATCTCATCAGCTCCAGGACTACCCAGGTTAAGGGCAGCATGGCAGTGCCTGGGGAAGCATTTGTCTGTACTGCTTGTGTCTGCTTTGCAGGCACAGTGCTGAGTAACAGAAAGCAGGTTGAAACTCCCACAGTGTCAGAGACTAGTAGGACTTGTTGGAATGAGGGGCATCTCTGTGTACAGCAGGAATTTTCAAACATATGAGGATATGTAATTTTTGCTGTAAAATCCTGTACTATAAAGTGACAGCTGAAAGCTGGCATTGTGGGATACAAAACCCAGGTTTATATGGGTCTTGTCTTGGCCATGGCTGCTGAGTAGCAATCTTGCAGTAAAATGGGTTATATCTCATTGTTCTCTTCTTCTTTCCCTAGAAATTTTAGCCTACATGGCTCAGACAAGCATGTATCTGACAGTTTATTAGCATTTAAAAAAATAAATGAGAAAATCAATACAGTTAACTTGGAAGGCAAAGAATGGTCTTACTTGAAATGTACAAAATTGCTGTGTGTGCCAGGTGGCTCTGTCTGGTTCTGCAGCAGGCACCTATACTGAAATAATTTGCTGTAATATTCTTAGCTGTTGTCAGTGATGCATGAGTAGTGATTTTGGCTTGCTCTTTCCCAGTCATCCCTCATTTTCCCCTTCCTCCTGCAATGAAACTAGAGAAAAATTGAGCTCCAAATGCGACTTAGCTATGTCTGGGGCACTGCTAAATGACAAACACATCTCATCCAGCTTTTGTGGTTTTATCCAGGCATACCTTCTAGCAGTAAACTAAGCCTTGCCTAAGGCATATCTCCTCACTTATTTTCCCTCTGAATGTCAGAAGCTAAGCAGTTTTCTATTCTCACTTTACAAGTTTTAAATTTTTCGTTTAAGGAATCATTTGGAAATTGATAATTTGAAAATATGTTTCTAAAACCAGGTGTTTCTGGTTTTCAGTTGTCCATGTAAATACTCAACACTCCCTTTTATTGTAGCCTTCAGCTCAGTGCAGGATCTTTGCAGGTTAGACCTCAAACAAATTAGCAAGATGATTGACAGTACCACTCAACTGGTATCAGAGTGCTGGAACAGTCCTCAGGAACCCTTCACACTGCTCTCTAGCTACCTGCAAATAGTCATTTGGACTCATTTTGCAGCAGAGAAACTGTTAATGTAAGAGGCAGCCAGCAAAGCCAGTGAGCACCATGCTATTGTATACAAGGATAGTGTGCTCTCACTGTCCTTTAGTAAAACTGAGAATAAAACTCATATTCATTGTGTGTCTGCAAGCTAGAGCAGTATGCAAGTACCTGGAAAGAAAAGCTTATCTACCTGGCACTTTCTTATCCTGGTAAGCAGGCTTTGGCAGAAGAGGGAGTGGAGGGAATGTACATCAAGAATACAAACACTGTTCCTTTTTTTCCTTTTCCTCCTTCTGAAGTTTCTTTGTAGCAGCACAAGCACTTATTCAGCTGGTTTTGGATCTGTTGGAGAGATGACTTGGACAACAGTCAGGGCACATCAGAAAACCAATGAAGTAAATAACCAAATAGACTGACCCAAGGCAACCAAAACCCGAAAGAATGAGAAGCCCAAATACAGCAAGGCATCTTCTGCAGTTGCAAGATCACTGCTCATGAGCAGTACTGCAATGGCAGCATTACACCTGTCACCCAACTGTTTCAGGTGTGGACAGAGGTACCAGAGCTAGCATAATGCTTGTGGGAGAGCGTAATGGTAGCATGTCCTGGGAGCTCAGTGCATACACACAAGGCAAGGAGCTGCATCTGAGTCCCTCTGAGTGCTGAAGCTGTCTTGGCTGAAATGACACAAGGTACTTCATTTAAAACCCCTGCACTGTGATGACAACCCACAAGTCTCAATTTTGACAAACCAATGCATGAGAAAGAGTAGTCTGTCTTTGACCTTTTTTAGCAGTTTCCAGTCCTGCTAACCAGAAAGCAAGGAAACTGCTTCCAGATCTGCAACAGCATGCTTGACTTCCTCAGTTTGGCCCAAGTCCTCCCCTGAGTTCCAAGAAGCAGGAGTAGGTCATCTTGTCCTTCCATCTATACTCCCAGAAACAACTGGCAATGGCCAGCATTTCATTAGAGAGGGACCAGAGAAATTTATCATAACAAGGCTGGCTCTAGGGGACCAAAATTTTCCAGCTTGTGAAGGCATATGAGTGTAGTGCTCTGACTGAAGGCATGTCTCCAAAAGATGTAAATGGGCCACAAACCCCAAGTTCTGAGCAGAGGGGTTTAGTCACAGTGTTATTTTTAGAACATAACTAAACAGAGTCCAAATCTGTACAAAGTGTCCAGTGTCAGAGAAGACATAATTTCTGTTAATGAGAAATTGCTCTCCAATTAACACCAACATGAGGATGACCATTTAGCCCCTCCCAGAATACTTGTCCTTGATGCTTGTACTGTGCTCTGTCTCGAATTACCGAGCAGCTGCTCTTCCGTGTTTAATTAGCAGGTGTGAAAGTAGTGATGTTGCATAGAGGAGGTGGTGACGCCGTTGCTTTTCCTGCACATCAGCGGCGCCGATGGGCTTGGGGGTCCGTGTCGCAGTGTCATCTAGTGGCCGGTGTTCACCTTCTCGGCTGGGCAACAGCAATAGCAGCAGCATACAGCAACGATTCTAATCCCCCAAGGCTGAAATCTTATGTAGGTTTTCAGTGCTTCTTCAGAGAGAGTGACGGTGATGCACTTCATAGAGCATAGTCCTAGCCTCAAGCAGTTTCATTAGGTAGATGATGTAGGTATCAAGGTATCCTGAAGTGGGGTTTTTAGCTATATTTGGTGAAGCTTCTAGTAGCACCTCATGGCACATACTGAGAAACCTAAGTGTGTGCACCCTCAGTTTTGGGTTTCCCATCTCTCTCTAAGTCCCTAATCAGCACAGCACTGCATGAATTGGCAGCTAAAACTTCGATGAAAATGTTTCATGTGGAGGTAGTCATTAGAAATTTCCCTGCTTCCTTACTGGAGAATATTGCCCCTACAGAAGGTCCAGCTGAATGGCACACTCCTAATCTCTCTCAGCACAACCAGACAGCATCTGATAGAAGCACTTTGTACCAGCAGATGTGGTTTGCACTGAATAGATTAGGAAGAACTTGCACACTGTTTTGTCAGCTAAGTTGCAAAGACAAAAAGAAAGTCAATAATGGCTTAGTGAGACAGACAGAGCTACACCAAGGCAAGAACATCAGCCTCTGATGAAAGCAAGCATAGGATATGATTTCACACTTTACTAATGTTCCATACTCCACTGAATGTTCCAGTTACACTGATTTACAAGGAAGAGTTTTATCCATTTAGGAGCAGCTCTTCGGTAATAAAATTGTACACAAGAGTAACATCATTACACACAATAAAAACAACAGTAAATTTTCTTGTACAGCTGAACCTGTTGGGGCAAATAACTGTGATGTTTGCCCTGAGAAAAGATAGTACCAATGCCTGCAGGTTAGTCACCTCTAACATCCTACTCTAAGACCCTTTTCTCTACAGGCCAAAATCTACAGGTCAGCATTTTGTAAAGCTCCTTCCTCCACCAGAAATATTTTCTCTTGGATGTATTAAAATTCAAGGTTTGGTAGCGGCAGTTGCAACCTGGCTGGGCAGCCATCATTTTTCCAGCTGTGACACCTCAGTATTTTTGTGTATGGTAGACCAGCACAAAACTGAGATGCCTTTGCAAGAGAATTTGAAAGCTTCCTTCCAATTCAAATGACAGTAAATACAAACATTTGAAAGAAGGAACACTTTTGTTACAACAGAGTAACTTTTTTTGGTTCCTGTTGTTTAGGCAGAACTCCATGGTCCAGCATATTTTTTCCTTAGGATTTACATGATTTGTTGGGTTACATGTTTGTTCTGCATAAGATGAGGTATTTTTTCCATTAGGAGTATGTATCTTATTATTTATTGGTAAATGGACCTCAGAAGTGGTATTACCTTTCCATGTATCACTATGCTTGCATAACCAGTATAAAGCCCTACCAACTGTTAGAATCTTACTCATTCCTCCTAGACATCATTTTCAAGAATGAGAAGGCCACAGGTTGACCATATCCCCAAGAAAGGTTTTGTCAGAGGAATCCTACCTATTCTTGCCACTGGGAAGTCTCTATGGCTAAACCTAAGCTCTTCTCTCAGCCCACAAGTGACTGAGATCACATCCCAAAATACATTGTGCCTGTGGACACTCCTCTTCAACCTTATCTTGTGATGACTTATTGCTGAAATTTATGCTAGTCTATAAAGAATAGTCTGCTTTATTCCAAGTATCCTCTGAATTTTGTGAAAGATACAGGAATGTTTAAACATCATATGCAGAGGAAAAATTCTCTTCCCACTTCATTGATGATGTTCATTTTAAGGATTGCATTTGACTGTTTCATCTTTCTGAACTTTTTTGACTGCTAGTGGCAAATACATTACTTTGTCCTGAAGATCTTGAACACCCTGGCTGTTCAGTACTCCATATTTAGTAGTTTCAATTATGAGCAACTCATAGGGATAGAAACACTCCTTTTGCTTTGTACTGGAGTTTAAAATGTGGTAAAAAACCCCAAACATGTAAAAAAAGAAAAAAGAAAAATAAGAACACCCCCCCGGTTAAGCAATCTCCAAAAGTTTGAAGTCCATGCCTGTCTTGAATGTTCATGTGTCACTACAAAAGGTTTTCTCTACCGCTGAGAAAGCACAAAACCCACTACAAAATTACATAGCTTTCATATATCAATTCAATTCCCTGTGAGTTGTTTTGAACTTCAAGAATGCATTGAATTAAAGACTTTCAAGTGTTAAAAAAATAATCTCCACTGTTGTTTGATCACAGTTAACACCGTTTAATATTTAGTGTCAGAAATTTAGTATTTAGTGTCAGAAAACTGCATATTATGGAATAAACACCAGCATTTGTTTGTTCCTTCTTATTTCCAAAGATTGTTTCCAATAAAATATTTCGTATCATACAAGCACTCCATGAAAACACAATTTACAATAGCCATTTACTGAAAACAGGGTAGATGCATTTTTCTGGTGCAGGTATGCACATCCCTCAGGATCCTCAAAACATTTTTCCTGTCTTTGCAGGTAAGAATTCAGGGCTCCACTGAATATATCAAGTGTACTGAAAGTTTTTGGGATAAGCATACTCCAGTGCAAAAAAAAATCTCAAAGCAATAGAATCGAACACTTACACAAGGGGATATTTTATCTCTATTAGCATTTGAAAAGAACAAACTATGCACTTCCAAAGACCAAAAGAAACACATTAATAAAATTCAGACAAATGCTCTAAGTTATCTATTTTTATTACAAAATTACACTTGGTGTTAGTTACATACAACAGCATAGGCTGACAGTGTCACACAGCTGCTCTCACATAAGGCAACAGCTGCAGTGCCTACTTGCATTAATCAGGTTACTTTATATCCCCTATAGCTAAGTTACCTGAAGTCACTACTGCAGCATCTGATAAGACAGTGTTAGGAACCACAAGTGGGTAAGCCAGGACATGAGAAATGGTTTTAGTGCTTCACAGAATCATAGAGCAACTTATATTGGAAAAAACCTTGTAAGATCAAGCCCAACCGTTAACTGAGCACTGCCAATAAAATAGGTATAGCTTTATGTATTTTTAGTTAGGAACTAAAACTTTTACTTGGTACATTTCAGTAATTAAGCCTCAATACATTTCTTGACTGCAACTAGAGCTATCACCAGTAGCAGAGGCAACTCAGGACTATACAGCAGTCTGCATTCCTCTTTCATTGCAATACCTACAGATGGACTTTAAACTTGTTGATGACCCTACTTAGTACAGCTTTAGAACAGCTTGAGAGCTTAACACTGTTTTCTTCCATCTTCAGTTACTGCTCTTTATCCATCAGTGTGCTGCTCTGTTCGATGCCTGAACTGTGCTTGCTCTTAAGGGACCTTCCAATGTATCTCCAGTACTCTTTTCGGATGGTGTCTTTTTCTTTAGCCAGAATTTCACACAACTATGAAAGAAAAATGAGAGACTGGAGTGTTAAAACAAAAAGCTTACAGAATCCTTAACTAGAACATTAAGAACATACATTTCAGACAGTATTAGAAATACGTTTCTCTGCAACATTTGTTTTATTCATGAGATTTGTAACTGTTTAATGGCATCAAACTGATGACAACCCCAGTTGGTAGCCAGCCAATCTGACACTGCACAAAAACCCCTCCAGCCCCATTTGAGTTGTAGGAGCTTCCCTTTCTCTCATTTCCATGCCTACCACTCATCATCCATGCCAGCCTTATGCATCCTGTAGTAGAGTACAGTATACTTCTGAGAACCTTGAATGTCTTTTAGTCATCCAACAGGCTGTAAACCACTTAATTTAAAACACTGCAAGATCATCCTGCTCTTGAATCTACAGTACTCTTGATGGACTGACAGATCTTTTATTTGTTTTTTTTCCTCAGCAGACTGTCCCAAAAAGGTTCTCCATGCAGGTCAGTAACCTTCTCTCATGCTACATTAAGAACTGGTGCAGATACTTCCACATGTTTTTTTTTTAATTTTGGTCTGGGTAAGCAGCACAATAGCAGTCAATACTACTTACAGGATAAGCTGCATAAATTTTACACAGTATGAACTCTACAAATGTTTTAGTAAATTCCCTTTCATTATGCAGATGACATTATGTTATGGAATTAAGAAATTAAGAGCTTTGATGTCTAAATAGAGAAGTCAAAATCAGTGAAATAGTATAAAGGGGACATGAATCTCAGAGATACAACTGCACTTATTTACAATCTGGTCCTGGAAGACAACAGTGGAAAACTGTTGAGAAAGAGCAATGTTGGAACACAAAGACTCCGTAAAAACTGCCGCTATAGTTACATGAAGTTCCAGTCAGTCCCACAGTAAATGGAAAGTGTTCTTGTAAAAACTACACTACAAATTGCACCAAGGAGCAGCCAAGTATGAATCTCTGGGAGATACACAACATTGCCAGAAGTAATTTTTGCTCTTTAGGAAGTGGTGCCTGACATTTCGTACTGATACCCCAGTGCCTGTTGGCCGTAAGCTTATTCTGTCAACTTTCTTAGAAAGAGCTAAGAAGGGACAAAGGAGCTCAACTGAAGTTGTTTGGACATGGATATTCTGAGAAAAATTCATTAACCTATGGAGAAGAGAGTGAGTTAAAGCTACAAAGTTACTGAAAACTCCTCAATTGCTCAAACATCTTTCTTCTGCAGGTAGCATTAGAGTCCTTCCTTCACTACCAGGTGAAGAAAATTTAAGAGTAATTTCATAACAGGCAAGTTATTATTTATATTTAAATTCATTGTGATTGTCTGGCTTTTGTGTTAAACTCTTCACAGACCTCTCATGATTAACAAGTAGCCTGTTGTATTTATGAAAATCAACCTCATTTTGTCAAGCTCTAAAACCAGACAGGAATAGACAGCATCCCTGAAAGAAAAACCAAGCTCCCAAAACGTACCTCCAATGCCTTGTTCAGTGTTTCTTCCTTGTTATCACACTGGTTTTCTAGCATGTCTTCATATATGTCCACAAGAAAGGCAATCAAATAGGGTGAACTGTGACTGGGCTGTAAATTCAACAATTCCTCCAGAAGATTTGGGTATTTAGAAAGACCACGATCCTGCAGAATCCTAGAAGAGAGGTTAATATGCTTGAAACATAACGATAGGAGATCTGGTGTGAATGATTGCATTTTTGTTATGATTTCTTTACTTCGAAATTAGTTTTGAAATCAGTCTGCAAATACAAGTAAGTCAGAAAGTAAGCAGCATGCAGCACTAGTACAGCCTTGTGTTGTATATAGTTAGTTTTTGTTCAACTGAACAGAAATTAGACTGAAAGCAGTCTATTATTTCCTATCTATGCTTTTTAACACAGTAACATTACAGGTCAAGTTTTTAAAAGCACCAGAAGTACCTGTAGTCCTTCCACAAGAACTACAGGGCCAGAAACTTAGTGAAAGGTTACAGAGAAATTAGGTTAGAATATGATAACACCTTGTGACTGTATTTGTCTGCCTACTTAAGCATGCTACACTAGAACAAAAAGCAACAAGTTCTTTTCAATTAAGAAGTAGGCATCAGACATCTTCCACAGATACTCTTTGCCTCATAGAGAAATACAGCTCACCCTTTTAAGTAGTTCCAAGCACTCTCATTATGTGGCACTGCTGTGATCATCTCAAGAGTGTACCTGCAAGAAAAAGGTAATAGGTCATGAATGCAACCAGTAATAATGCAGTTAGAAATTACCTGAACGTGCTCAGAAGCTCCAAATGCATCTATCTAACCTATACTTCATTCTTTTTTCAGATCATCTCACCTGGGTAGATCAAAAATAGCTCACAATATAATCAATAGGAGTCTCAAAGACGAAGACACTATGTTTTAAGTGTTCAGTTTGCAAGACTTTATACAATAATGAAACAGTTCTCAAAATGATTAGCAAAAACACTGAGAAACAAGATAATATACTCTCCTAGTATGCTAAAGGAGTAACTTGTAACCTGATGCTCAGAAAGCAAAAGGGCTGAAAATGGCCAGAGTAACTGAGCTCTGTTAATATGACTGCAAGTGGTACGTTCTCTACCTATTTGCAGAACTTTTTTCATGAGGCTGCACTCAAGCAAACCCACAGAAAGGCAGAGCTTGAGCTTTCAGATCATGCAGTCTTCTGCAGCATCCCTGGGAAAGCAGCAGTGAGGCAAGTGCTGTAAAAGCAAAGGTACAAAAGGCACCTCCAATACAGCCACAAAGACACATTTCATCTACACAAAACAGATTTATCTTCTGGCTTTTCCCAGCATGAACAGGCATTCTGATGATTTTCAGAGACTGCAGATATTGATAAAAAGTTTTATCAGGAGTACTAAAAAAAACCCCCAGAATTTTAACTCCTTTTTAACATTCTGCAGTCACTATAACAAAGACCGAGTTTATAAACCAACAAGCAGTTCTATAATGACATCTGTAAAGTCTCAATTTTAGCCAGTCTGGTTCTTAAGATGGTACTGAATTATCTTGAGAAGATCAAGAGAGGATATCCAACCTAAACTCTGGAGAGAAAAAGTTGAAGAAATCCAAGTCTAAGTCATGGAAATGGTTCAGATTCTCTGATCTACAGGAAGGTTACAAACTGGAAGAAAACTTCTAGAAGGTTGCAAAGACAACTACAGAAGATGGTGAGGGCTGGGATCCTGTATAAATAATGTACCAAAGGACATATTCAGAGATTCAGCCCTTCTTCTGAAAAATAACTCTATAAAAAATCACAGTACTTTAATGGCTTCTTCACTTTTGACAAATATCTTCTCGTAACTATCAATCCTAATCAGCAGTCTGAGATGTGAAAACCATATGAAGAAGTTTCTCTTACCACCATGGTAATATTTTACTACCCACCATGGGCAGTAAAATATGCCTAGAAGCCCAGTTTGTCTTCAGTTACAAACATGCAACCTATTAACAGTGAGCATAAAACTCTTTTTCCTGAAAACTAGCCATCTCACAGAGGTAGTTCTCTTTGTGCCAACCACATACTTCTGAAAGCTTCTTTTTCCAGCTGCATCAAATTCCTCACAAAAGGCAACTCCTCTTCCTACAATCCATGTCCACATTACTGTATTGGGTGGCCTGTTTTTTAGTAGCAGGGGGTGGCTACAGGGGTGGCTTCTGTGAGAAGCTGCGAGAAGCTTCTTCGATGTCCATCAGAGCCAGTCCCTGGTGGCTCCAAAGATGGACGTTCCATCAGCCAAGGTTCGGCCTCTTTAGAAATTATTGTAATGCCTGTGGTATCACATTTAAGAGAGAAAAGCAAAGATGGTTGCAGTTTTATTTGTGGCCAGAGAAGAGCAGAGTGAAAACACATGAGAGGAACAATGCTGTGGATACTAAGGTCAGTGAAGAAGGAAGAGGGGAGAAGTGCTCCAGGCACCAGAGCTGAAGAGTGCCTCTCTTTCCAAACTTTCTAGGAGCAGAATACTAATGAACAGCACAACAGTGTCACAGATATTCTGCAGCTTGTCCCATGATAACTAGTTCACCATAAAACCCAAAGTTTTGTTTGCACAATAAACAGCAGGTCAGAAAAACAGATTCATGATAATAGCTTGCCCAGGGTAAGCAGAGCTTACTTCAGTCTAACACTTGGTCTACTAACCATGAATGTTAGTCCCAGAAGTGAAAAAAATCAGGCAACAAAACCCATTGGGATTGTGAAAGTATTCCTTTGCTTTCATGTAATGGAGACTGTTTAATGTGAGCCTGAATAGCATTACTAACCGGACTTCTCTGTCTAGAACTGCTGGGTCATCATAGCCAGTGGTGTTGAAAATGACAAAGTGCCGTTGGTTCCAAACAGAGTTGTTTCTCACATCTTCTCTCAAAAGCTGGTCTACGTAGTCCAGTTCATTGTCCCATAATTTGAACTCCTACAGATAGGGAAGGAAGAGAGAGTATCACAATCAAATTTGATGGTGTTTTTTTTTTTTTTTTTTTTAATACATTCTTGTTCCTGAGTTGCCTGAACATCAGATAGAGACTTTTTGGAAGAAACCAACAGAAAGTTCAAAGAAAAATAAATATGGGTGAACTAGGAACATGCTACACTATTCAGGGGTACACAATGAATTAGTTCATCATTAAATTCACACACATAACAGTAAGTAGACAACAATCCAATTTTTTTAACTCATTTCCTACAAGGCAAGTTTACAGCTAACCTCTGCCACACATTTGAAATGCAGGTTATTTAAAGAATCAAGAGTTCTGTGGATACAATACCTGAATAACCCATTGTCTGTGTTGCCAGGCATGGTAATTTTTGGCATCTTGGTTAAGAATGTCAGCTATGAATTCAAGCTCTCGGGATGGATCCTGCAGCCACTCAACCAGCACCCTTCTGTGATGCCTAATGACGAGAAGAACAAAGTCTAAATATTTTTTTATGAGTGTGTGGTCTGTATAAAAGCAGATTATAGCAAGTGCACCACTTAGGAAAAAAACCCCCACAAGGTAAATACTTCATATTAAACATACCAGAACATTTCACTTGGCTCTGAGAAATGCATGATACATATTTATATCCCAAAAAATTCTAATCACACACACACACAATAGCCAATCATCGCATTCTAGACAAGTAATGTTCACCTGAAACAACCTGAAGACTCATGGTCAAAGTCTTCAGCAGAGTGATTTTCTAGCAATCACAATACTGCTCTTTTGCCTATTCCAGTTCATTTTGGAAAAATCCCAACAACAGGGAGGCAAACTCCAACACAATAAAAGAAAAAATATTATTTTCTATTTGTCTTCTTGGTTGCCTTTTCACGACTATTTTTTTTTAACCTGTCAGACTTATTCTGGCAGTCTAAAAATTGAAATTAAGAAAACAAGACTGCTTGTTGTAATCTTATGCTTAGAACAAATATCTGACAGGAACTTTGACATGATGCAATTCCATTTAACTCCTCCACCACAACTGGACAATTCACAAGACAAGTATTTTCTGCAAAAAATATTAAGAACAGGAAAGAAACCATGATTTTACCAAACTTGGTAGTTCTTTGGCTGATCTTCAATGATAGCTGTAATGTACTTAAGTTCCTCATGGAGATCCTTTCCCAAGGACTGCAGGAGGACTCTCCGGAAATGCCTGTATAAAAGTCAAGTAGTTGAACACCACAAAAGAACTTTCCTAAAATTCACAGAGAAGAACATGGAATCATCTTTGTTCACAGCTCTTGTAAATGACATTGAGCTAAAAACCATGCAAGAAGCTAAAACTAATGCAAAATCCTTAACCACATATCTAGTTCTGTTAAAGGGCATTCAATTATGGAACACTGGAGAACTAGAATGTACTATTGGTTGCAATAGTACATTACCTAAGATAGTAATAATCATGCTTAGATTAACCTGTACCCATGCTAGTTTTCTGTCACAGAAACTAAGACTTCTGTGCTTGAAACAATGTAAACTTCCTGATTTTATTGAAATTAGTGGAATGAAGATGTAGGAGAGGCACTTGCTAGCATTTGCAAGTTAAAAGGCCCTACTCTGAGTATCAGAAATTCACTATTTATTACCTAACTGAACAGTAACCTGACAGATCTTTTAAAATGCACTTCTTAGTAAATACACAAATTATTTGCCTCCATATATTTATGACTCTTCTTGAAGTCAGCTGATGGCATCTTCAGCATTTTGCCGTGGACACATTATCAGGTAAGAGATCTAATTTTAAACAGAGAAGTCCTTTTTTGTGGCTAACGCTGACCTTGACTGATAATATCCCTACAGCAAAATGAATGAAAACCACTGAATCAAAATGAGGCATGGGAAGCACTAAACAAAGGCTTTCTTTGGAAGCTCACTGGAAGCTACGCTACTCCTCTGTGTAAATTCAACTAGGCATGCCCTGATTCAACTAACAAAACATTCAAGACTTAAAAGTTTGGGAGTCAAATGACCACAGAAATAATCCCAAGATTACTACATACCATACTGTGTAGTTTGCAGCATTTAACTCAATGGCATCTGCTGTTAACTTGAAAGCTCTTTCACTTCTCTCATCCCGCTGCAGAACAGCTCGGAAATAATCATAGACATCTCGGACTAAATAGAGAATAACATCTTAGCCAATGGCCAGAATAGAGGGTAAGGTTAATAATCCTTTGAAATTGCTTCCTATTTTCTCTGCTCTAAATACCCTCTGTAAAACAATAGATACCTATTGGTCTGACAGCATTTTCAGCTGAGACCTGTGCATGATATTAGACGCCACAAAGCTGCACAAGTATGTCAGAAACACACCATCAGAAGAGTAACCAAAACAATCATAAAAGGTCTCTGCTGCTTGCTCACACTACTTCACCAGCTGCAAGAGCTTCATGTTTTGCTTCCCCTTGTGGGCTGGAAATGCCTTTTGACATGAACCACACGGTCTGCTATATTACCTCTTAAGTCATAGGATTTTAAAGAAGAACCTTGGCTATTAACATCTCAGGTGAAGATTCTGCATCAGAGATGCTCGGTGAAAACACCACATACCAGCACCATAATACAATTAATTAAATTAATTTCTTCACAATATCACTCTAGAAAATGTTATCCAAAACATGAAGTCTTGTTTCAACAATGGTTAAGGGCAGAATATATTTAAGACTCACATTTTTCACTGTAGATGATCTGAACAACAGGATTTGGCCCATCATTTTGAGGAACAGGTTCAATATCAGCCCATTCCTTCCTGTCCCTGTAAATACATGTTTTTGTGTTTTCAATGCTTAGCACAAAATGCTACTCAAACCATGGCATGTACAAACCTGTGTCCAGTAACACATCCTTGCTCTGAACAGTCCCTACTATCTTACCTACATTATTGTCTGTAACACAGACCAGCATATAAATAGGTAAAGGTGTCCACAACATAAAAAGGACATGGAACTATTGGCGCAAGTACAGAGCGGGGCCACGACATTGAAAAGAAGACTGGACCACGCTAACAAAGACAAACTGAGAAAGTTGAGGCTGTCCAGCCTGGAGAAGAGAAGGCATCGCGGAGACCTCAGAGCAGCCTTCCAGTATCTACAGCGAGCCTACAGGGAAGCTGGAGAGGGATTTTCCGTCAAAACCTGTCATGATGGGACAAAGACTAATGGGTACAAACCGAGAGAGGGGAAATTTCGGTTCGACATTGGGAAGAAATTGACTGTAAGGGTGGTGAGACACTAGAACAGGTCGCCCAGAGAAGCTGTGTATGCATCAACTCTGGCAGTGTTCAAGGCCATGTTGGATGAGGCGTTGAGCAACCCGGTCTAGTGAAAGGTGTCCCAGCCCCGCCCAGAAGCTCCCCACTCCTCCAGCCCCAGCTCCGCCACTCCGGGCCCCCCACCCCGTGACGTGCCGCGACGCGAGAGTCCGGCCTGGCCCCGGGGCACCGTGCCGCCGCGGCCGTACCTGTACAGCACGTAGCCGGCATCTTCCCCGTCGTCCTCCTCCTCCAGCAGCTGCCCGAAGCCGCCCTCCGGCTCACTGCTGCCGCCCTCCGCGTCCCCCTCCAGCTGCAGCTCCGCCGCCGCGGCCACCCTCCCATCCGCCGCCATCGCTCCGCCGCCGCTTCCGGGGCCCCGCGGCACCACGGAGGCGGCGGCGGAGCGGCGGCGCGGGTGGACAGCGCCGCCCCTGGCGCGGAGGGCGCGTCCCGCGTGGCGGCTGCGGGCGGGAAGCTGCCCGCCTTCCGTCCGCCAGGGAAGCTCCCGCTGGTTTCCTCACCGCGAGTTCACGCAGGGGAGGGAAAACGCCGGGCGCCATCTTTTGGTTCAGACGATCTGACAGGACAAGGCAGGGGAGTCTGGCCACTGTAAAGGGTGAAACTGGAGAAGGTTTTGAAAGAGCCACTTCTCACCAGTGGGCGAAATTGGAGAAGGCAGCAGATCCAGCAGGAAATGGGGTTGGTTTGCGTGGAGAAAAGGAGGCTCAGGGGTGACCTTATCACTCTTCACCTACCTGAAAGGAGGGTGTAGTCGCGTGGGAATTTGCCTCTTCTCCCAGGCAACCAGTGACAGGACGGAGTCTCAAACTGCACCAGGCGAACTGTCCACCAGGGTGGACGTCAGGAGGAATTTCTTCACAGAAAATGTGATTAGACATTGAAATGGACTACCCAGGGTAGACTGGGCCATGGTCTGGGTGACAAGATAGTGCTCTGTCATAGGCTGGACTCGACGATCTTAGTTTCCTAACTAAATGATTCTGTGATCCCCTGATGTGGTGTTGGTCAGCAGGACAAAGTAGCTGAACAGAAGGCAGTTGTTAGAGCGGCTGACCCAGTGTAGGGGTTAGTATCTCGGGCATTTTGAGATGCGTTCATGGGGAGGATTAAAGACAGGCAGAGCGTGTGCAGTAGCTAGGGCTGTGCATACATCTGCATCTCAGGGAGGTATTCTGTACTCAGAAGAGGTTCTGGACTCAGGGAGGTGGGAAATCATTCCGTATGTGGTGAAAATGGTTTAAGTCTTTAATGTTGAGCTGCTCAAGTTGAAAGGGCTGTTGTATGTGTCACATGTTTTACAGTGATGCTATGGAAAGAAGAATGGTGCAACAGTGACAATGAGAGAGTATAAATACACAGCTGCAAATTGAGACACAAGATCCAGCACAAGAAGAATCAGGCCCACTGGTGGCTTTTGTGTCACTGACCAGCTTTGTCTCTTTTGGGAAGTCACTTGAACTCTGTGCTTTCCTTGTCTTCCTGCATTTTCTTCTGCCCTCTTTTATTCTTACAACTTCATTTGTTCCTGCTGGGATGTTCGTACAGTGACTTTTTGGAGTGCATAGTGTGGTTGCTGCTTCTGGGTGTTGCACTAATATAGACTACACTAATGTAATGGAGGATAAAAAACAAATCTACTGAAAGGCTACTTTGAATAATAGGACTATGAATACAACAGAAAGGAAATGGGCATATCTAGAGACAGAGAGGATACCCAGCAGGATCTAAGTGAAAGAAAAATGTTCTAAAATGAAGAATAATAAAAAAGAGAGGAAGAACAAAGGCATGAAACCCCCCAAAGTGTATTAGAAACAGATCAGAGGAAATGTGTACATATGAATGAGAGAAACCTTAAATGCAGTAAATCTTGTTTGTAAGAGATGGAGCAGAAAGAAAAGCTGCTGTTCCTAACCCATGGAAAGAGAAGTTGCACTGCGAGTTTGTTAGATACCAATAGCTCTCCATGGACAGGGAGCACCATGAGGCGTGGATCTTTAAGAAATCTGGTTTATTAGCTCTACTATTTGAGCAACAATTGCAGTTTTTTTGGTCATTTTCATCCAGAAATCCTATGTGATAATCTGGCTCTTCCATTGCTTATGCTGGTATGATCTTTACCAGCTATTTAACATGGAATTACAGACAAGCCAGATCCTGCAATAAGAGCTTAATTCCTCAGGGTGGCATAACAGGACAAGAAACAAAAGCAAGCCTTTCTGATGCCAGCCACTGGATTAAGCTCATCCAAGAACAGCTTCCTTATGGCATAGGACAGACAGCAGATCATACTGCCCTCAGGACTCAATTCTGCATTTTCAGTCTGAAACTGTGTGTTATTGTGTCTGTGGATTGCTTCTATAGGTTTGAGGCACAGTGATTGAGAAAAGTCAAGCCTGTTGAAGGAAGCTGAAGCATTTTACAATTAAGTTTTTTTCCTCATGGGAGCAATTTAGGAGTCTGCCAGGTGAGGAAATGTGAAAGCCCGGAATATAAATTTAAAATTACGGACTACATCCAAACCTAGTGGGATCACAGGAAGTCCTTCCATAAGCCATACCAGGTCTCTGATCCATTTCCAACCACTCAATTTAATTTACGAAACTACACACTCATTGTGTCATGCTAATTTCAGTCCTCACAGCCTCTAAGCATTCTGAATTAGGCCAGCAAAAGCAGGATTCTGCTTTCACGTGAATCTGCTTTGCAAAATCATACTTGGAAATTCTTGCAGCATCCCTCATGACTTAAAGTGAGTGGAGATCCTTTATGTTCCAGGTCAAATATCTGTAAACACACTTCAAAGATAATATTAAAACCCAGCCTGAAAGCTTCTACTTAAAAATGTGACTCCAGCAGCTAAAACCTTTGTGAGGGAGCAACAAATAGGACAAGAGCTGGGATTAATCACTAAACAAAGACTGGAGCATAAGTAAATCTGTAATTCCCAGCATTTTAGTGTCAATTGCTAGTTTACATCTTAGGAGGAGACTGGTTGTTCAGAGAGAAACTGGAGCTCTCTGGTGCAGTATGTGCAATAAGAGGTGGGTATTGCTCCAAAGGGGCTAAGGGCAAGAATAGCTGTAGTGGAGAGGGACTAGAGCCAGTGTGGCAAGGGTCATGGAGTCTGCTGCAGAGGGCTGGATGCAAATTGCCTGCTGGGTACCCTACTGATCCTCTCAGGAAGCCTGCCAGCATTACACATCCAGAGTAAGGAGATGAGCTTTGTGCGTAACATTTCTACAGTTTTTATCAGTCATGCATTTCAGTTGAGGCGCAGGTGTTTCCTCTACTTCCTCTGGAATTCTTCCTCCCTCCACCCCCTCAGGTGATCAGCTCCTTGCAGCCACCCCTGCCTGCCATGTCTGGGTTAGAAACAGCAGATACCTCACTTTCAAGTGTTTTTGTATAAGTACCTATGGAGAAGCATGTAGGGTATCAGGTATTTCTCTGCTAATACAAATGTGTATCTATGCGATATACGAATTACATATACAAAAATGGGTGGTTCCTAAGTCTGTGTCAGGTGGGTTAAGTACGGTCTTTGCTCTGAGCTAACAGAGCTTTTGGAGAAAACATCTGATAAAGAGCAAGAGGTGCACAAAGTATTTCCCGGCTTCAGGAAGCCTCGAGGGGGCAGACAGGACCGTTCCTTGGTCGGTACACACGGCCCCGTGGTAGGGATGCCTCGACAAGTCTGGAAGCAAGGCACGATCTTAGCTGCGGGATGCCTGCGGCAGGAACGAGGGATGAGTCCCTCGGTGCGCGCGGCCCGGCTCTCCCAGCTCCTCGGGGCTTCCCAGCTGCCGTGACGCATTTCTCTCTCTGACTGGCCGCTGGCCTCATGCAGTCTATAAAGTCTCCATCACGATAGCACCAGCACTGTTGTAAGAAAAACCCCATAAAACCGCAAGGCGCTATATTATGCAAACAGCTGTAGGAATCAGGGTCAGGGGCGGATTTATTTTCGGGAGTTGGGTGAGGTCTTGCAGTGAGAGTTTGCCGAAGAGCAGTCGGGTGGAAAGGAAGCGATGGCGCTCTCATGGCGATTAGTCCTCCGCGTTGGCTGTGCAGGCCCTGGGAGAGCCCCGGCAGAGCCGACCCCTTCCCCCGCCCCGCGGCTGGGCGGAGGGAGGCGCTCATCCGCACCGCCCCCGCCCCGCGCCCGCTGCCCCCCCGATCCCTGTGGGTGCACGAACTGAAAGTTAAAAAAAAGCTGCAAAACACCCCAAACCTCCTCGCACCCGGCCAGAGGGGGACGGCGGCGGTGAGGAGGGAGCGAGTTTCTCGGGGTGAGTACGGCGGCGGGCGCCTGGCCGGAGGATGCCTGACCCACGGCGGGAGCAGGGCCGGGGCTGCGGGATGCGCAGACTCTCGGGAAGAGAAGGGGCAGCGTTTCGGGGAGCAGGAAAAACCCTGGCTGGGATACCGAGCCCAGAGAATTGCGGCGACACAGAGCTGGAAGGAGAGGCGGCGGGAAGAGCTGGCAGGAAGTTTGGAAGGATTTGCAGGGAGCTGCTGCTCCCGCAGGGCAGCCTGGGGTGGTGATTTATCCTTCTTCTCTCAAGTCCTCAGGGCCTCCGCTCAGCCTGACAGAGGTGGGAAAGCGTTGTAAGGTCATCCTTGCAGTGGGGCTGGGACGGGACAGAGCCTTGCCTGGCCCAATCCAAGTACGCACCGCAGTGCTGGGCACAGGTATTGCATGTTGGGCACCGCAGATGCAAAAATGAAGCCATGGTTCATTGTGATACCCTGGGTCAATAGGCGCAGCACACCCATGCTGTGGGCAGTTCCCCATCTAGAACCTAAAAAAAGACGATTATTTCTACTCTTTTACGAGGGCAGGGGTTAGGGTGGTATTCAGTGGATCATTACAATCTTACTTTTTGCCATGCACTGGCCTGGTGAGATAAGGTGTTAAAAATACTGTCCAGATGTTAAAAATTCTGCCCACTGCTGAGGTGTGCCAGCACAGCAGTGGGCAGAATTCATCCCCTTTGCCTCCTGGTGCCCCTTTCTGGCTGTACTGCAGGAGGCACAGAAGGTGCAGAGGCTTTATAGAAAACCCTGCCTGATCTGAGAAGTGCTTAACCGGCAGCCATGCACTTTCACACCCACGCAGACCTTCAAAAGCAGCTGGCCTGTGCAGAGCAGAATTGCACAGCAGGGTTCCATGTCAGCTTTTGCTAAAGAGGCCTCTCTGATGTTCGAGGGAAAGGGATGAACTCATGTGTCAGTGGGAGCAGAAAAAGGATAGTTTTTTTCCTCTAGCTGTCAGCACCACCATGATAGTACTACAGCAGGCAGTAGGTTTGGGACCCATCACTCTTTGTCAGGGCTTTAGAACTTTGTGATTGGGATTAAGATGGGGAGAAAGCTGGCAGCAAAACCTGCATAAAATTCATAGTCATATCTCTGAAAGAGAGGAGCTCTAAAATAGCAATTTATTAAATACTTTGTGCAGGTGTTTCTGCTTTCTGAGCTTTCACAACACCCTCATTTTCAAATTTCTCTGTGGAGTGCTACAGTCCTGTCTTTCTACCATCCTTTATTTTTATTTTTCAAGATGTGGCTGGAATTTTACCACTTCTTCTGTTGCCAGGAGTTGGGATTTTTGTACAGAAACATCAATCAAGCAAGAAAACAGTTGGGTTCTCTGAGAGCTAAAAAAGCATTGGGGAAGGGAAAGCTATTTGAAGAGAGGCAGACCAACACAGGTGCAGATTACTCAGAAAGGGGAACTTGTTAAATTTAACTGGGTTTAGGTGAAGACCGATTTTGTGGTTACTTTCCCTATGCATTGGACATAGAGCATATTCTATTTGCATTTTTTATGCTTTTGAAGAGAAGTCCTAGAAGACTGAAGTGTAGTAAGTCCAAGGCCAGGCAGCTGTGTGCCTTTTCCAGGAGCATTTTCAGAGATTGCCCAGGGAAGGAAAATCTTTCATTGCTTCCCTGTTTGTGAGTCTGCTGAAAAGCAGCACAGCTTGATATCTGAAACTCGTAAAGCAGTGGCCCTCCTCACACTGTATTGTGCTAGCGCCATCAGCATTCCTTGCACTGACGACAAGGATGAGAGGATGTCCAGGATGATCACAGGGAGAGTAGGTGCCTAGGGCTTTGTGAGCAAGAGTGCTCTCTTGTGTGGGCTGCTTTTTGGATACGTGGCTGAAAATGTGGCTCTGGCACCTACAGAAGGCTATGGGTGGACATGAAACTAACCACTGAGCTTTGAAGGAGCTGTCTGTGTTGATGCTCTACTCTTTTTTTCAGTAGCAGTCACCATGAAGCGCAGTAAGAATAAAGTGGGAAAGCCCAGCAGCAAAGAGTGAAGACTTCAGACAAGCTGACCTTCCTAATGCCTAGATGTAACTGCTCTGGCGGGCTGGTAGTGCAGCATGATTAGGATGAGGAGGAAGATACTTTGGGCATCTTGCTTCTGCTTTGCAGCTGTCTTTTTCCTTGTGCTGACACTCCAGGTACAGGGGCAAGGGGATGGGGTACATCAAAGCAGGACACAATTCTGTCAGATGAGAGAGGCAACAGTTTTCCATACTAGTCTGTGCTTCACCAGGAGTTTTACTCTGTTAGTGTTGACCTTGTGGTGATAGGTGACTCTGGAAGTGACATAACCCAGAGAATACATTTCTTGTGTACATCCTTAGCTCCTGGAGGATTTTCTCAGGAATGTTGTAACATACCATGCCATGCTGCATTGTCTCTATCCAGCACTGTCTCCTCTTTTCAGGTGTTTGAACTCATTAGGCTGGGGGGCAAGGCTGAACCCACAGAGACATGAAAACTTGATGGGGTTTTAACAGATAATTTTTAGAAGAAACCTGGCTATTGAAGGGCTGTTTTCTTTCCTGTGAGTTTTCTAGGGAGAAGGCAGAAGTTGTGTTGTTAAGTCACATGTGATGTGGCCATATCTCAGTACAGAAATGTATTTCCTGCCTCCTCCTTCAGTTTCAAATTAAAGCTTTTGCTGTTCTGACATAAGGTGACCTGATGTCTGCAGTCAGTGAAATGCATCCAATTTGATTGACAGAAACTTAACATGCCAACTTAGTGCTTGATACTTCAATTCTGGTTTGCAAGCAGATATCCTGGCTAATGACAGTGATGCATTGTGATCTGTATGTTTATTTCTCTGAAGGTTATCACCGAACTGGGCAATTCAGAGAATAAGGTGTCAGTAATCTCCAGTTTACACATCAGCCCATTAAAGCCTGGGGAGAGACATGCTTTTCAGTTTAAGAAGCAGGAACTTCACAGCAGCTTCAAGACAGAGTCTGATGTAAATCACTATCCTGTCCTGCTCTGGTGGTCTCCACTGACTGGAGAGACAGGGAGATTCAGTCAGTGTGGAGAGGATGTATGCTTCTTTACTATCAACAAGACCTACCAGCACAATCAGATGACAAGAGCATTTCTGTTCTATGGTAAGAATCTATTTGTTTTTAAAGAAGTAGCTTTTCCTCCAGCTTAGTTCTTCCCCTACAGAGATTAAATATTCTAGGTGGCAATGACTTAGAACAGGAGGTTTATCCATCTCTTTGGGCTAAACTTTGCCTGCTGCTGAATACCATTATCAGTGCTCTGTTGAAGTACTCTGAAAAGTGACCATGCACATCTGTGGTATGATTGATGCCTTTTCTCATGCTGCTTTCCAATCACAGGTACTCCCTGTTCATGGGAGAAAAGACAATTTCATGTTGTTGCCAAGGCATTTAAAGACAGTCTGAGATCAAGCCAACTTTTTCCAGTTGTCTGGCTTGTCACCCCTAGCAGAGGTTTTGCAAGGCCTTTGTTGCCCTTGTGCAAGTCTTTTGTCTAAAAATAATGCACTCTCTGGTAACACTGCAGCTCCCCTGAAGTGTTTTCATGTGCCAAGAAATTACTAGCAGACTCTAAATGGAAAGTAGTGAAAGAAACCTATTGATTCCATACAGGGAGCAGCAGCCAGTGCAACCTTCTGTGCTGCTCTGGCTCTGCCAGAGACTTCCCATTACATATACTGCAAAGTGAGTCTACAAAACATAAAAGATGCATCGTTTAAAAGTAGACTTTACTTTCATCAACTTTATGCTTTTTCCCCCTCTCAGTTGTTTTTGAAAGGAAACCTGAGTTTGAGGCGGAAAAGTAAATTCAAATGCTTTTCTCTGACTGGTATTTTCAGATCTTTCGTCTGGAAATAAGTCAGGGTGCTGAATTTCTTTTGCTCAATCTGAATACAGATGAACGGGAAATATAGGAAAGAAGGGCCTTAAGCTTGGTTGTTAGCAGTGAAACAAAAACTTCCCATCACTAATCTTTTTAGATCTCCAAGTAGGTCAGCTTTGTCAGATAATACAGTGGTTAAGCATGAAAGCAAAGGAATAACAGCAAAGGAATGAGAAGCTGACCCAATTAAAGACAAAGAAAACTGGATTGCATCACAGGAAAGCTGTAAAGTCTGGTGATTTTGGTCTCTGGCAGTAATTTAACTTGTCTTTTTCAGTATTAGAGGAATTGTTACTTTTCATTTTTAGCAGGCTTCTGGACATAGTTTACTCTCATATTTTTAAAAGACCATTCATACTGGGCATAAGATTCTCCCTGTAGTATTTTATTTTTCTTTTTCTAGTTTTGCTGCCTATGAACTTTGTAAACACAAGTGTCAAAATATGAAAAAATTGTTATTTATTTTTAAACCACAGTAAGTGATCTCACAATGTCAAAACAGAGAGAGAGTTTTTCTCTCATTCTCTCTTTCTCTCCCTCTGTCCCCCCTGTCATGATTCAGTGAGCTGTGAGTCTGCAAAAAAGTTACATTTTACTTTTACAGATTTTCCCTCTAAAGAGCCTGCTGAGTGAATATCTGAATTTCCATGCTGGGTCAGAGCAGAGTTTCACCTTCCAAAGAAAATGCAATAATTTTCCCAGTACTTGGTCAGTAAACTAGAAGAGAGAGAATTTCTCTTGAAGAGAGAGAACTTGGTCAGTTCTCTCTCTGCAAGAGAAGAATGATCCAACTGAGGAAAAATACAAGGTGTAGATGTTTTCCAGCAGAACTGCATTGTTAGGAACACCAACTTTTCTGCGGCTTTTCCCATCTCACTGTCCTGGCCTGGGGAGCCCCTCAGTGTAGGTGATAACTTTGTCAAGTGTTGCCCCCTTTATGTTTTGAAATGACTTGTGGCATCCCCTTGCTAGACTTCATCTCTACTTTTGGGAGGGATTCCCAACTCCACCTTTTCAGTGCCACATAACTTGTAGAGTGTAGTATTTAGCATGAGCTGCCAATGTGACTGAGTCAGCGTGAGCTGGATCTGTCAGAGCCTCAGGGGTGTTGCTCCTGATAGAGGATGTCCAGCTGTTCTGTACTGGAACACCAAGTCCTTGGAATATGACTTTGGAGTGGAAGATGTCTTCAAAAATGCATAACTTCTCCTAGCAGCATATAACTTTTCCTTCTGCATATCTAAGAGTTCCAAATTAATAGCTAGGAAGTGAAATTGCTCATAATGCTAGTCTTTTGGTGCTTTTTTTTATTCCGTCATATGCTTCTTTATTTCCTTCATCTCATGGGGTAAGGGGCATGCTGAGGGTATCTTCCCTTTAATTCTTTTTCTCTTCTTACTGGACTGAGATTGATTTGGTGTTGTATTGAATTCAGTCATTCTGATGCACTTTGATCTGTATTGTGCCCAGTTTTGGGTCCTTTATTTCAAGAAAGACTTAGAGATGCTGAAACATGTCCAGAGAAGGACATCAAAGCTGGGGAAGGGTCTGGAGAGGAAGTTCAGTGAGGAGCAGCTGAGGGAGCTAGGGTTGTTTAGACTGGAGAAAAGGAGGCTCAGGGCTGACCTTATCAATCTCTACAATTCCCAGACAAGAGGCTGTAGCCAGATGAGGGTTGGCATCTTCTCCCAGGCAGCCAGCGACAGGATGAGAGGACACAGCCTCAAGCTGGACCTGGGAAGGTTCAGGTTGGACATTAGGGGAATTTTTTTTGTGGAAAGGGTTGTTAAAGGAGTGGATTGCCAAGGGTGATAGTGGAGTCACCATCCCTGGGGTTGTTCAAGAACCAAGTGGTCATGGCATTAAGTGCCATGGTCTAGTTGACAACATGGTGATTGAACTTGATGATCTTGGAGGTCTTTTCCAACCTAAATTATTCTAAGATCCTGTGATTTTATAATGCATTTTTCTTTAAGTTTCTCCTTGCCTGACTTAACTGTCTCCTAGTTTGGCAAGTTTTACGCGTTGCCTTTTCTCATTCTTGCCTGTGTTTCCGCCCCCTTTTCCCTGAAATACTACCTGAAAAAGGGAGCACCTTTGTAAGAGACCAAGCTGCAGTGCTGTGATTTTGATGCACAGCATTTCATTATTGTGGGTATGCACTGTTACTTCTCTTCTTGGCATCACTTAGAACAAAGCGTTTTCAAACCCAGATAGGCTTCATGAATTTCTCCATGAGAATTTGATTAACTTTCAGTTTTTGTCACCTTCTTCTATCACAAAGTAATGCATCAAAACCAAGATAACGTATCAAAAACAGAAGAAGCAAGTAGCATTTTTCATTAAGTGCCATAGCCTTTCATCCTTTTAGTGCTGAGGACTTAACACCTGAGTAGAAGACAGAAGATCGATGTTTAGTGGCCTTAAAAAACTCCACCTGATGCTCCTGAAGGATCTTGCTCTCTAGGAGATTTTTATATTGCTGACAGCTAACTTCTATCTCTCTGCAGTAATGAAGTCTCATATTAGTTTTATTAGGTCATCACTGGAGTCATTTTGGCAGGCTCATACAGCTGCAAGGATCACTGGGCATTTTTAAAAAATCTTCTTTATTATCTTAGTTTTTAGATCAGTATTTGGTAAGACTTGTGCTAGCACCCCCTTCCTTTTGCCGTCAGTGGTTTGAGGTCAGGGGTAGAATGGAGGGTGAGAAGTTTTTAGTGTGAGTGAGATGGTGTTATGACCCACCTCTGAGGGACGGTGACTGAGGCTCCTGTTAATAGATCCCTTGGGTGAATTAGAGTGAAACAACTCTGAATGACTGGTGTGTATATATCAGCCAGGTTTATTTCAAAACAATTTGATTGCTCCTCCTTGTGGCAAGGAGGTATGTGGCTCTACTGACTCTTTCCTGTAAAAGTATAAAAATCTCATGAAGAAAATATGTAAGGAAAAGAAAGAAAGAGGAGGAAGGGATAACTGGAAGGAAGTAGATAGTGAAGGGGAAAAACACCACTTCTGGTGGATGCAGTGATGATTCTTGATAGGATATTAGGAGTGATGGGTGCTGTTTTCATTTGTTGAGGGTGGGGGCCTGCAAAACAAAGAGCGTGCTGGGTTATATACATTTAAATTGGCATGGGAGCACCTAGATCCCTTCCTAGGATGAGAATTTTTATGTCTGATGCAACAGTACTAGGCATGTGCAGTCTTCTGATGAAGAGTTCCTGATAAAACTTGGGGTGCTTCGTGGTTGTTTGTGGTCCATAGCCCCCTCTAGAGATATGGCCACTGTTTGACCCTGCTTCTTGTGACTCTGCATCTCTGTCTTACGGTGAAAGAGGGAAGTTGGCACGAAGAAAGCATTACCTGGCCTCCACAGAATCTGCTGTTTACCGGCCATTCCCCTTAGTTAGCTTGAACACAGCTTATCGACGATACTATATGCCCGATTGTCCTAGATGCAATCAGCCATGGAGTTTGCTACACAAAGGTTAGGTTGCCACAGATGGTGGTTTATCTGAAGATAAAAATTTGTGATGTTTTCTAAACCAGCTCTTCAGTGTTAGTTTCAGTTTTTGAACCTCTCTTGCTTGACAATATTGGCTAAATGTTTTGTATGTTCAGTGCCTTAGGTAGAAAACAGACATGGTTCTAAGAAACTGAGGAAATACTCAGACAGAAATGGGGCAGGTTTGCATTTAATCTGCAGTAAGGCTGGTCATAAGAGTGTAGTGCAGTAGCAGTGAAGGGCGAGCAAGGGTTGCATTAATGAGCTGGTACTTTCAACTTAGTTTTGCACAAACCAGCCTTTGAGAAAAGTTGTCTAGATTTGTCCTAAGGCTTCTACCACAGTTTTCCCAATTTCTGCACTTGACTGTTTTTAGAGTTTAGACATGATGCTTCTTCTGCTATTACTCTGAGGAGCTGTCTTCTGCCAGAAGCTACTTCTTTATGTGTCTGGTAGGCAGCTGTGCTACATCAACTCTTAATATCTCTTTGAAAAGTTAATAGTTTGGCTTCCTAAGTCCCTACAGTACAATGTCTTTTCAAGACTTTAAGTAATTCTTCTTTTCTCCTTAATCCTGTCCAGGATTTCAGCATCCTTTTAGTTATTTCATTATTAGAACCAAATTGAGTTCTTCAGTAACCATTTTCTTCACATCACAGAGGAAATACCATCTGTTTCCCCATTTAGAGAACCAGGGGATTATTAAACATCTTACTAGTCTCATTTCAGTTCATTGAATGTGAAATTCCTAGTGATCCTTTGAAATGAGAGGCCTTTAAACTACTTCTAATGAAAGGAAACCACTTCTAATACTAACTACTGATCTCACTTCTCTAGATTCTTGTGCTGTGAAATTCATTTTTATGTGTCATTATGCTTTTGTGCCTTTGCATTAATTGCATTCTTTTAAAGAACTGCCTTATAGTTTCAGAAATGCAATGGTTGTAGCATTGATAGTAAATAAAAATTAGACTTCTGTGTCCTTGTAGTTAGTGTCACATGACTGATAGGTTGAACACTGTTTGCTCTTGTCTAGGTACTGACTTCAGTATAGACAGTTTACCTCTGCCTCGTAAAGAATATCATGACTGGGCCCTTTTTCATGAAGAGTCACCAAAAAACAACTACAAACTCTTCCACGAAGCAGCCATCACCTTATTCAACCACACTGCAACATTTAGCCGCCACTCTCACCTGCCACTGACCACTCAGTACCTTGAGGGTGTAGAGGTCCTGAAGTCATTGAGGTTTATGATTCCACTGCAGATGAAAAACAGTCTGAGGAAAAGGCTTGCACCACTTGTGTATGTGCAGTCTGACTGCAACCCCCCTTCTGACCGGGACAGCTATGTGCGTGAGCTGATGTGCCACATTGAAGTAGACTCTTATGGGGAATGTTTGCATAACAGAGACCTTCCTCAGCATCTCAGAAATCCAGCTGCCATGGATGATGGAAACTTTTTAAAAATACTGGCACAGTACAAGTTCATTCTTGCTTTTGAAAATGCTATTTGTGAAGATTACATCACTGAAAAACTCTGGCGGCCACTGAAATTGGGAGTGGTGCCAGTGTACTTTGGGTCTCCCAGCATTGTAGACTGGCTTCCTAGTAACAAGAGTGCAATCCTGGTATCCAGTTTTTCACACCCTAGGGATCTGGCCCACTATATCAAAACACTGGATACAAATGATGAAGAATATGAATCCTACCTACAATGGAAACTGAAAGGGGACATTTCCAACCCAAGACTGCTTAGAGCAATGAAGGAACGGAAGTGGGGAGTGCAAGATATCACGCAGGACAATTACATTGACACCTTTGAGTGCATGGTTTGTAACAGAGTGTGGGAAAACATCCGACGGAAAGAAAAGGTATGTGTGAATTTGTATTTGTGTCTCAGAGAGGCTTTAAAATGGCACTAGGGTCAGGAAGTTTGTTTACCAGATTTCTGGCTAGCTGACAGCCACAGTAGTCCAGTGTTATTGGATTGTGCATCCTCATGTAAACAGGTGTTGGCAATAGGTGCAGGTGCACAACCAGAACAGGTGTTCCTTGTAGTCCTTTGGTGCAGCATGTGAGCACATGACATTGACCACTGACCTGGTGGTCATTTTCACCCAAAGGCTTGAGTTGTTCAGGGGGGAGATTTTTTTCACGGTGCAGAAAGTAGCCTAACGTATTGACCTTCTTCAGATGACCTGGAATATTTGGAAACAGGTTGCCCTGAAAGGCTGTGAGATCTCTGTCATTGAAGGTGTTTTAAGACTAAACTAATTTTGCCCTAGGCAATTTGATATGATTACACCTGTTTGGAAGAGGGAACTGAACTAGAGATCCCTGTCTTCTGCTCTGTCTGAAGCACTCTATGACTGTCAGGTTCTATATATATGTGGGTATAGTCAAACCTGTAGTGACAACATGCCATTTTCTGCAGCCACATTTGGTGACTAAACACTGAAACAATTTTTAGGCCAGGTTGTGTGTTTGTGAGAAGCCGTATTTTGGCTGATCACTGTCTGAGCAGTACATTAAATGGTCAGCCAGTAGAAGGGAGATGGAGAATACTTTTGAAGTTATTAAGGTGAGCTGAAGTGATGAGATTTACAAACTGGCAAGCATTACACTTAACCAGACTTTGCTGTTTAAGGCCAATGCAAATCTGGACATATGTCCTCTCTTTGAGTTAGAAATGCAGCCATGGAAAGGTAGAGAATAGATAGATACAGATATTCCTTCCCCTACTTTTGTGGCTCTCTAGTCAATAAAATTATGAAGACCAGTTTACTCTCCTGGCCAGATTCATGGTTTGTTTTTTTCCCCTTAGAAAAAGAATCTTAGTAAGTGTGTGCATATTTAAGATGAAAACAGAATATAATTATGAAAATATAACTCCATGCCTTGTAATTTCGTTTTGTGTGGGCTGGTGCTGCTCTTTTGCAGCCAAACTTTATCTGAGATTCAGCATGACTCGTCAGCATGACTGATCTTGTCCCAGACACTTAGGGGAGGCCTTCCACTGGAACATGGGTAGAGCCTACAGCAGGAAGAAAAGTGGAACTGACGTGATTTGACAGTTTACTGATGGCCCAGCACTTTTCTCCTCTGTTTGCCTGGGTCCCTGAATAACTCCTTTTATTTGTCTTCATTGCCAGGGATGGCTGCCCCAGAGGTGGGAGGCTCAGGTTAATCATCTGAGCTGCCCCAAACCAGAAGCATTCTGGTTCTCATCCTCAGACCCTGGCTGGATTTCTCTCCAAAAGATGTGGATACCAAGCTTCGAGCAATCCAAGAAAGAAGCCTGGGCACTGAGGCACCTGGTGGAAAGGAACAAGAATTTTACAGCTGAAGAATTTTGGATGCTTGTATTCAAAGAATGAACACAATGGACATGTAAAACAGAGTGATCTTCTCAGAGGAGTTCTGTGGAATTTTCTTTTGCAGGTGACATTATAATTTAGGATTAGTAGGGAAGCAGACCCATGAGACTGAATTTAGTATGTTCAGTGCTCAAGGGGCATTAAGAAATGCTAAACTGTAAAATCATTCTGCCAGGTAATATATGCACATATATATGCATATATTTATATTTAGAATGATTTTTATTGTCGTTTGTTCAAATGCCTGAACATTAAGACCCTGGCTGTCAGGATTCTCAAAGCCCAGATTTAAGCACACAGCAAGTGTGCATCTGCACATCTGAAGCAGATGGCTCTCCCTCCATCTTTAAATACATACCTGCTTGGTCTCAAGACCCGTTTTTGCCCCGTCCAGAACCCTCCTTTGCTGTGTTGATAGCTACAAGGTGCAGAGCAGCTGACACCATTGCACAGGTACAGCTTCTGTGCTGCTTTGGAGATAGACTGAAAATTTGGGACTGTGTCCCTGGCTAGCTGTTTATTATCAAATTTCCTGGCACCAGCAGATTTAAGCAGGGGCTTGGCAGGCTTTGTGTCCTGACACTGAGTGCCAGTGTAACGTACATTAGTGGTTGGCATGAGGAAGCACCATCTGTTGGTGTCCAGGGACAGATTGAATGAAAAACGCGCTGGCTCAGATTTACCCACCATCTTTTGCTAAAAATAAGCAGAGCACATGAGTGTATCTGCTCCCCAGAAATAGGGTTGGCTTTGATCTGACTTACCTTCTTACATTTCTGATAATGTATTTGTATTCTGATGTTAGTATTTGTATCATGTATAAACATGAAATTATATGATTAAAAGGGCAGGGATAATACAGAGTCCATTGGTGCTGAAGTCTTCAGAAGGCCCAAGGAGAAATAGGCAGCCTTCCTGTTTTAACACACAAAACCTCAAATTACATAATCTGACAAAGAATAAAATTTGATGATCTTAGTCATCATTTGCTAAGGGCACACCTTTGCTTGGTATTTAGATTGTTATTTAGAAGTTCTCTCAACTTCAGTCTGTGGAGGAGTTTACTTTCACAGGATCTGCAAAGTAGCAGTAACTGCGTGGAACCATTTAGATAAGTGACGCTCATTCATACACATGCCCATGTATGATGACACAGGCAAATAGAATTGCTAGCCCAGGGTTTTTCACATTGCTGGAAAGGCATGTTGTCACCTGTGATAATTTCCATGGAATTGTTCCTTGCACCATGCTATTGTAAAATTTCTGTCAAACACCTGGCTGTTTTATGAAGGGGTAGACAAATAGTGGCAATGGAGAAGCATGTGAATAGTATATACACCAAGAAATTCAGCTGTGAAATTTACTTACCTTGGAAAAGTTTCCTCACCAGAAATTTCCTCAATGAGGAGTTTGTGAATTTTTAATTATTTTTACATCTGTCAAAGGAAAGATGAGTTTTGTGGCCATGAACAATAGACTAGTGGTCATTAGTATCAGTCATTGTTTCTATGAGAATATATTTAGTTTTGATTAAGCAAAATATTCCCACTGAGATTTCTCACCACTAGTGTTTTGCTAATGTGACACACGGCATCTGTTGGGCATACCTTAAATGCTTTCCTTGGTGGTCTGCAGTGCAAATGGTGACTAAGTTCCATGAATTAAGCTCTTCAGGAAAGTGACATTAACACTGGACTTAACAGGCTTCCCTAGATCAGGACTGAAAGCTGGACATAAACTGCAAAACATTTTCAAAGGGAATTGCTGAATGCCCATCTGTTGCCATTAATCTGTTTCACCTCCCAGAATGATAAAGAAACATAAAGGACTAACTACTTTTTGTCGTAATTGGTTTTTTTTGTTTGTTTGTTTTGTTTTGTGATGTTCTATTGTCGCCTTGGCCAAAAATCTCAAGCCATGTTGTTTAAAGACCTCAGGAACTGCACAACTGGATTTTTTTTCTTTGTTTTCATGGTGAAATCTGTCAGATCCTCACCATATTGAGCAGTCTGGTTGATAGATAATATCCAAAGATATAAGACAATACTTACCTCAGTTTTTGGTGTTTATTATCCTTTGGTTTAATTTGGTGGAGCGTGAAGGAAAGAAGGATTGTGACTCACATTCTGATATTTCAAGTGGTCAGCAGCCTGTGTTTCAGAAGAGGTAAAATGTTCATCCACTGCTATACACACTAGAAAGATGAATCTCCAGAGCAGTTGCCTAGAGGTGTACTGTGGTTTAATTGTCAGATGTCTCACACTGCATTCTTTCTACAGGGTAAACTTTTGGGTCCCGTAAGCTAGTTCAGAGCAACCTCCATTTGACCTCTTCATTTTTAATCACCTTCTAGAATCTTTTTCCTTGTGCTGGGGAAAGGTTTGTGAACATCACTGTGGGAGATTTATGGCAAGAGTTTGTGCAGGCTAATCAAGTGCAAGAAAGATTGACCATGCTGAATTCTGTGTTGATCTCTCCTTCTACTGCTCTGAAAAGGAAAAAGAATTTTTTTGTTACCAGATTTGCTAGCCTTCCTGCCCTGTACAGGTTTGTAATTTTAGCCAACAGAGGGATCCAGTTTGTTTGACAGACACAGATGGTACAGTCCTTTCTCTTTTTTGTTTCTTTTTGTCCTAGGAAGACAATAGCAGAACAGTTGAGAAAAACTCTACTTCCAAAACCAAGAGCTGATTCTGAATGAACAAATGCATGCTTCCTAGCCTCTCACACGGTGGTAACAAGATGTTGTGCATTCCTCTGGTGTGGCATATAAGAAATGAAGACAGTTCCTTCTAGGTTTGCATTTATTCCACTGAAACCATACCCATCATTCTGGGCCTGGAGTCATAAATATTTGTGGCCTCTGAGCCCACAGTGAGCTTTGCATTTGAAGTACAAAACTTCAAGACCAGAGTGCTCCTTCAGAAGATGCCTGTGTTCCACTTGGAGGTGTCTTAGAGTCTGCAGCATCTCCCTGGTGGGACTGGGAAGGTCTGGGGAAAGAGGTGATCCTGGTTGTTAGGCTTAGAGATGGTCCTTCTCTTCTCCCTTTCCCTGAGGAAAATCAGGATGGGGGCACAGACAAATTCAAGATTGCTTTTAACCTTCCTACTACTCTCGTCCTCTCTACATCTGGCCTCTGCCTTCTATGAGCGCCCTCTGATACACCTGTACCTCCTGTCCTCTTGACATCTGGTTGTGTAGGGAAACAAAACATAAGTTTTTTCATTGCAAACGTTTGCTCACATTTCTCCACTTCATTTTCACTGTGTTCAAAACACAGTGATGAACCTCAAACTTGTCTTTCTTGGGTTATGGCTGCCTGTGCTCGAGGCAAGCTCTGGGTTCGTGCAGTGGTATCTGGAATCAAGCTGCAGGGAAGCAGCTAAGGTGAGTGGGAGAAGGAGTTGGGAGAAGCCTTACCTGGGCCTTCCCCTGTCACACCTTTTGAGGTTCCAAGTCCTTGTCTGGGCTGTGCCATGCCCCTGCTTGTTCCCAGTTCTTCTGTCTCAATCTTCATCTATTTCATTCCCACTGGCCTGCTGGGGGATTGCTGAGCTGTCACTGGCCCTGCCCTCCACCACCTCCCTGCCCTGTGTGTCCTGCCTGTGGTGCACCCCAGTGGAGATACTGCCCATTTGGCTTCAGAGTCAGTGGATTTTTTTGTGCTCCAGCACAGGGCCCTTCCAGAATCTACTGCTACTGGGGAATGTCCCTTGGAACGCCTAGTCCTGCCATCTTGAGGCTTCCTCCTATTTCCTAAGAGTTGCTTCACCTCTTTGTTGAGGTTGTCTGCAGCAGATGCCCCCATGCCACCCCTTGTGTATGGCCAACCCCTGGCCATTATCCATGAGCCCTTAGCAGTGCCGTGTTTCATGGCGGAGTGCTGTGCAGCTGGGCTGTCCATTGCCTGCAGTGCTCTGCCTACTCCATGCCCTCCTGCAGCACTCCAGTGATGGGACTGTCTTGCCACATTGCTTTGATCCCAACTGTGCACAGAATTGAGGTTTAAAATTTCTTTCCTCCACTGAACTCTGGTCACTTGACCTGATTTTCCATATTGGTTCAATTTTGCATGTTTGTTAGCTTTTCAAAAATCTTAACGCTGACACTAGCCAACACTTTGGAAGGGCCTGGTGGGGTGAAGATGTTAACACAGCAGGTCATACGAGATCGGTGAGCTTGGAATACATTAAAGGCACAATGGAGTTTACCCTAGAAAATGAACAGCAAGCTGAAGACTGAAGAAGTGATTAAAAAACATAAGGAGGACTTTAACTGTTCATTTCAGTGCAAGACAAACCTTTATCCCATGCTGCTGTGGGCACACAACTGTGCATTGTGGTCTTCAGAGCTCTAATCCGTTTTCCTCCCTCATGCAGGATTTACAGAGGAACAAAGCCAAATGCTTGCTTGTGGCAGACATTAAAGAAAAACAAAGATCTCGATGCTAGTAATACACATTTGCAGAGCATGTGATACTCTTGTTTTGTCAGCAGCACGGCATCAGCCTGGCGTGAAATACAATGAGGGTGGCTGTGTGCTTCTGTAGAAAAGTGTGTCACTGCTGTGTATGGATGAGGTGGCAGTGGGGAGGTCTCATATGACTGACACTGTAGTGCCATGCTGCACAGTTCTGTGGGGACTGTTCACAAACCAGACCAGGGCTAAAGCCAGGCTCTGTGATTTATGTAGTTTGTGAACTACCCTTCTGAGGTGCACTTTCTGCAGAGTGCAAGGGGTGGAATGCTAGGTGGCGTGAGTGGTATGGAATATGCTCCTGTGTCCTGTATTCCCTGTAAGTGTGCAGACCTTGTTTTTCATTAGTCTTCTAAACTCAGGATTAATGAATCAATTATTAACAACCTACAGCCATTTGCTGATCTCTTTGCTCTCTGGCCTTGGAAGAAGATAGGGTGTAGAGACATTATTTTGCATCTGATCAATCAAATGTCTTGAAACCAATCTTGTTTAATGTATGTACATATATTCTGCAGGAAAAAACTGACCTGAAGATTGCTTAAGGTTGCAAGGCATAGCAGAATGAAAAACACTTGTGTAACTGGTCTTTCTAAATCAGGACTTTGCCCCTGAAACCTTAAGTTGGGACACCACCAAGTCCATGAAACCTAGTCATTTTGCTTTCCCAGTTCCATACCAAAACTAAACACACACACCAGGTTAATTATCTTCGCCTTCAAATTCATTTGCTCTCCATTCTGAACCTGGAGTGAGGTGAGAGCGTGGGAAAAACACAGTCAAAAGAGACTTAGCCAGAAGTTTTATCCTTCAGCCCAGGTGCGGGGCAAGGGCACCTCTGGGAAGAAGCTGCATGTTCCTTTCTGATGCTTTTCAACAGAGAACAACCTTTCTGGTCTCTGTGTCTCCTGGGTATGCAGAAATGTGGTTGCATGGCTCCCTGGTCTGGGTGGAGTGAGTGGGGCAGTAGGCTCAGAGAACTGAAACATGTTGCATGCAACGTTTTTGGGGAAGCCTAAAGAAAGCCTTTTGTGTTTGATGGTTTTTGTTGCAAGCTCCAGGACAGATTGGGAGCTTGGTCAGTCTCCTTTCAATGCTGTATGTTGTCAGCAGAGAAGCCATCTCCTTCTGGCTCACTAGCATGTTGTGGGGATGGTGGGGTGTCCTCAGGCCTCCAGTGGATACTGGCTGTGGGAGTCCTGGAGCAGGGCTGGATCTGAAGTAACTTGAGACCCAGCAGCTGGAGAGACGTTGCATCAGTTATTACTGGTTCAGAGGCATGAGGCTTGGAAGCTAATGGTATGTTTTTCCCTTTTGTTGGCAACATTTCTAATATTTTGCTGTGCACATTTTGGCATTCTGGGTATTTCTTTAGCCTGGGTAGGCCTCAGAAGACTTTTTTTTTTTTTTTTTTTTTAATGTATGAGACTGGACTCAGTAAGAGACGTTGTTTTGAGAAAGACACTGTGCAAAGTGTATGCAAAAACTGTGACGGTACCAAGAGTTCTGGCAGTCACGGGTTCGCTATAGATTTGTTATTGCCAGAATCATGTGTGCCTTTACTAACTACATTACAAAACTCTCACTTTGCATAAATTAACTTTCTGTGGAATGTAAATTATTAATGCACTAAAATGTGCTGCTGACAGTTGTTTCCATTTGAAGCTACTACTCCCTGACATATACATTCAGTCATTTACCATTTTCCCAGAGTCAGCAAAAATACATCCTTTCTCTCTATGCCATGTGTTTTGTACAAAGACCACAGAAACCCAAGATGATTAATTCTGGGGGTGAGAGAAGTACACACAAAACCCCAGTAATAATTGAATTAGATTTAGACTCTGGGACCCTTCATTGCCCCAAGATACTTAATCTTAGAATTAAAGAAAAATTTTTCTCCTGTCTGAGAGGTCAGAATTGGACTGACTTGATCTGTCTGATCTGATCACTAATATCAAAGCCCACAGTCAAAATGTGACCAGGAATCCAGGCAGTAAGCAGCAGTCACAGGGACATCTTGACTGTCATTGTCATTTTTGAGTGACTCAGAGGGTAGTGTGACATGAGGACTGCACTTTTACAGAATCACAGAACCAATAAGTTGAGAAAGATCTCCGAGTTCATAAAGTCCAGCCTATGAACACCACTCTGTCAACCACACCGTGGCACCAAGTACCACGTCCAATCTTTCCTTAAACACCTCCAGGGATGATGACTCCACCACCTCCCTGGGCAGCCCAGTCTAATGTCTATTCACCCTTCACCCTTCCTGTGAAGAAATTCCTAATCTCCAACCTGAACCTTCTCTGGTGCATCCTGAGGCTGTCTTCAAACCTTAGTTTGGTTAAACAGCCTTGCTCCAGTTTCAAATTAGTCTCTGCTACAGAGAATCTGGTCCCAGACCCTTGGGGCATGGGGAACAGGTGTGCAAGACAGCTTTGCTGGGACCATTGTCACTGAGGGAGGGTTCCTCACCATTCTCAGTAGTGCTTCTTGATCACTGGGCTCCATTCTTTCAAAGTAGGAAGCAAAGGCTTGAAATACCACCTGAGGCAGCCAGAACAGGGCCAAAGAAAAGTGAGTCTCTGCCCCATTCTTGTGGCACATTTTAATTGATGACCCCCACTCCTGGCCCCTTCTCAGCCTCCTGCAGAAGACCAATGTGTCCAACAGAGCGCTACTTGTGGATAGGAAATGCCATCATATAAATGGCCTAAATGTAATTTTAGGGTGTGAAAGAAGCAAATAGATGCTAGCACTTGAGAAGGAAACCTCATCTTTTTGAGGCTTGCCCAGCTTAGAGAAGATGGAAGATGGTGTCTACACAATTTGTTATTTTTATTGGGTTTTTAAGAATCCTTTTTTAAGAGAACAGTTGGACTTTTCTGGCTGCTGTAGGAAGAACTCTAAAAACTCTCAGGCATGGTGGAAATTGCTGCTACCCCATCCATCCCCACACTGCGTGGGAGGTTGTATACACACTGTCTCCACCTCTGAACATAGTATTACTTTATTCACACAAATACAAAACTCAGTTTTGCTGTTGTGACATGGGTTGTGTCATCTGCTTAGGATTGCTAATCAAAACTGATTAAAGCTTCATCCAAAAGCAAATTTGTCCAGTATCCTGGTGACGGAGAACCAGCCACGAAGGAAACATGAGTCACTGGATCCTCTTTATACTGCTAGGGCATTGCAAAGGGGCTTATATTAAGTGTAATGTAATGTAATCCTACTCAGGAGTTGCTGTACGTCATCAGAATAGTATAAATGTAAATCCACAGTAAAGGCTTAACACATGAAACACCAGCCCATGGTGTGGGAGCTGGTGAGATCTCCAGGACACGGAAGACTGTAGATAATGGAAACGCTGGGTGGCACCGTAGGAGAACGGTGCTGACTACAGAGCCACCTAGTGTTATCAAGTGGGGTTACCAGGGTGTATCTGTGACCACATGCTGCAGCAGTTCCAGCATCCCCTTTCCCACATGTCCAAAAGACATCTTTTCAACCTGATATTAGGGCTCTAGAGCAAAAATATTAGTTTTCTGGGCCAGACACCAACTCAGGAGGCGCTGGTGAGCACCGCAGGAGCAGCAGCAGCAGTCATTTGGGTGCTACAGAAAGCTGCAAGATTATGGAAATGTTTCTGCTTGTGGAGAATCATATACAGGTCTCTAAAGCCAGACTAAAGTGTGTGTGACTCCTTGTCTCTTCAGCCTTCTAGGCAGTATTTTGCCTTTGAAGTATACTCCAGCATCAATGGAAAGCAGCCAGGGGCTGTACCTTTTCACAAGCTGCCATTTGAAAGTACTCCTACCTGTACTCTGGGCAGAAGCCATCAGAGAGATGTTTCTCTTTCCTATGGAAGTGCTCAGCTTCCTGATGGCTTTTTCTCTGCCCATGACAGAATACACTGCTAAGATGCCAGAGGATATTATCCTTGTCAGCATCTTTCCAGGCTCATTGCAGACTCCTGCTGGAGTTTTTTTTGCTAGGGATGTCTTTTGAAAAGAGGCTAGCTAATTCAACACCTGGAATTATCTGAATATTCTGCTGCTTTAGAAGTCCAGTTTTGAGAGACTGACTTCTGTAAGGAGACCAAACATTATATTTCCTTCATCTTCATATGTGTTCCCTGCATATATGTCCTGCTGCCCTCAGAGGAAGCCCTGAGGTGTGTCCTGTCATGGGCTGGATGGCAACAGTGGTGCTTGAAGGATGGGTGGATGGATGGGTGGAAATTCCCTAATCTGGGGAGATGGCGGGGGGTGGGGGTGGGAGGGGGTGGGGCGGGGAGTGGGTCTGTCCTTTGGTCTGCCAGGGGTACCAGGGACAACTGTGGGTGCTGTGCATCAACATCCCAATGTCTCAGACAGCAGCAGCAGGACTGACGGTAAAGTTGTTCCAGACATGCTGTAGCAGATGGGGCAAGATAACCTTGAGAGATGATGGGACTGACTCAGCCCTGCGGATGCATTTCACGGTCAATACATCCTGTGTCGATTAGCCTGAATTCACATCCATGATGCCTCTGCCAACCGCATCCTCAGAATCAATATCAATATTTAATAGCACCCATCCCCCGCTGTCCCCTCCCCGCCTTCCGCCGGCTACCCGAGCAGCAAAAAATATCCCGGCAAATCCCCAGGGGGGAGGAGCGCTCCCTCCCAGCCGTGCTGCTGGCGGGGGTGCCTGCGCCGCAGGTGTAGGTGTCCTGCGGGGCCACCAGGTGCCACTGCAGGGCAGGCACTGTCCCTCTGCAGGCCAGGCACTGTCCCCTCTGCAGGGCAGGCGCTGTCCCTCTGCAGGGAAGGCACTGTCCCCTCTGCAGGGCAGGCACTGTCCCTCTGCAGGCCAGGCACTGTCCCCTCTGCAGGGCAGGCACTGTCCCTCTGCAGGGCAGGCACTGTCCCTCTGCAGGCCAGGCACTGTCCCCTCTGCAGGCCAGGCACTGTCCCTCTGCAGGGCAGGCGCTGTCCCTCTGCAGGCCAGGCACTGTCCCCTCTGCAGGCCAGGCACTGTCCCTCTGCAGGGCAGGCGCTGTCCCTCT
>VZUI01094160.1:0-62878 GCA_013401135.1 Cettia cetti
CGCGGTCGCGGGGGTGCGCGGGGGGCGGGCGGGGGGCGGCGGCGGCGGGGCCATGCGGAGCCCGGGCTGAGCGCGGCGGCCGCCCCTCGCCATGAAGCGGCAGAACCTGCGCACGGCCGCGCTCATCCTCTGCATCTTCTCCTACCTGCTGGTGGGCGCCGCGGTCTTCGATGCGCTGGAGTCGGAGGCGGAGAGCGGCCGCAAGCGGCTGCTGGAGCAGAAGCGCGGGGAGCTGCGGAGGAAGTACCGCTTCTCCGCCGACGATTACCGGGAGCTGGAGCGGCTGGTGCTGCAGGCCGAGCCGCACCGTGCCGGTCGCCAGTGGAAGTTCGCCGGCTCCTTCTACTTCGCCATCACGGTGATCACCACCATCGGTGAGTGGGGGCAGCCCGGCCGGCGCGCCCGGCATCCCTCCATCCCTGAACCTCTGCACCCCGTGTTCCTCCATCCAGCCTCTCTACACCCCGTGTCCCTCCATCCCTGCTCCCATGTCCCTCTATCCCCAAGCCCCTGCATCCCATGTTCCTCCATCTCCATGTCCCTGTGCCCCATCCTTCTCCAGCCCCACACCTCCAGTACCCCTGGGAGCTCCAGGACAGGCTGGGGGGTGGCAGAGGCAGGTGTCACCCCTGCGAGGCTGGGACATCTCTTCAGGCCACCTCCGAGCTGACCTGTGGGACCCCAGTGCCCAGTGGCAGGCGAGGCCACCCGGGGCAGGCTGGGGCCGCCCTGTCCTGGAGGCGCCGCCACGGCTGGGGCCGCAGGACACGACATTGTCCCAGGGAGGCAGCAACTTGCAGAGCTTCTGCGGGAACCTTTGGAGCAGGCAGCTGCCAAAGTTGGCAGGGTGTGAGAGGACAGAGGTAGAGGCCATGTCTGTGCCCTGTGCTGGCTGGTGAGCTGGCTGAAGAGCTGTACAAGGATTGCTGGTTTCTTTGCTGGCTCCAAACTCTGGGTGTCTGGCTGTGTGAGACCTGCTTCACAGAGCCAAGAGAGCCACGAGCCACTGCCTGCTGCTCTGCCTGCACAGAAACCTGCAGAGATATGCGTGTCAGCTTGGAGGGGAGTGCTTCAATCACATTAAAGTCCCCCATAGATCCACTTATCCATACTTGAGCCCAGGGCTTTGGTTTGTCCGCTTCAATTTTGCAAGAGAATGAAACTAAATTGAATGAGGGTTTCCTTAAATTCGGTGAGATTAGCCACATGGGAGTTGAGCACTGTTTAATTAATCCACTTTGATTAATCCATGCACCCTTGGCATCCCATGGGGGTAGACAGGGGATCCTGTGCTGGTGTCACTGCTTGTGCTGGGGTTTCAGTCAGCAGATGTGTTTTGGAGGCAGGAATCCCGAGGCCAAATCTTCCCCTGGCACAGCCAGCAGCCGCCTCCTGTTCTTCAGGTCAGGACTTTAGCCTTACCAAAGGGCTTGGGATGGTTGAAATGCCTCTGGGAGCTGGAAGCATCATCCCTCAGGACAAGCTTTGGTGGGATCAAAGGCACTGTGTTACCAGAGGACAAGAGGTGGAAGAGGGACAGGTACCCTGCAGGCCTTGCCTGGGATCTCCATGTGCTCCCAAGGGATGCAGTGTGGGGTTTGTGCAGCTGGGAACACACATGGCCAGCAAACCACGGTGGGCTCAGGGCATGGTTTGGGTCAGAGCCCAGCAGGAGGGAAAGATGAATGGCTTCAGCAAAAATCCCCATCATCACCTGACAGGTTGTAACTTCATTTACATTATTTTCTTCTTGGTGGTGACAAACAATGGCTCTGCTTATCACACACCCTGTGTGATAAATAATTTCAGCCCAGGTGCCATATTTCTCAAACGGTGACATGTTATATCTCTTTATATTGGGCCGTGCTCCAAATCTCAGTTTTAATGTTATTCTAGCTGTGTTTACTCTTTCTAATTCCCTTTGTCATTTTGAAACCATCAGTCAAACACTCCTTCAACAGTCTCTCAGGGTATAACAATTGTTTTTCCACTCACTGCTCTTCTGGATCATTATATTTACATCCTCATTGCTGTCATTGTATTATCTTGTAGCCTGGGACTGGTGATTGCACTCGGTTATTAAGCTTGGATCTGACTGGGAGGTTTTGCCACTGCAGTCTCCTGTCTGCTCTCTATTTCAGGAAATGTGGCGTGCAGGCATTAAATTAATTTTTTGTTGTGTGAATTTGTCAACAGAGAGATCAATTAGAAGTTGGTCCCTTGTTGCCTGCTCACAGTTCAGAGCACAGCATGGTGAAGGATAGTGCTGTCCTCAGCCCCTCAGCCCTATCCCATGCAGGAGTTTCCTGGAGAATGAGATGTGCTCAGGAGCCCAGGTTATCCTTCTCTGGTCCTTGCATCACTGGGTGCAGCACCTTCCCCAAGTGCCCTGGAAATCCACAGGCAGCAAGGACTGAGGTGAAGCCAAGTCACATCTTAGAACAAGACTGTGGGGTAACAAGAGGGTGTTTTCCCCTGTATTCTCCATGCAAAAGTCACCCAAATTCCTGCAGAAAGTGAAAACACAAATAGCTGTTTGTGAAAGGCCTGGCAGCAGTGCAGGAAGGAGCTGGCGCTGCTCTGCAGGCGCCTTCAGAAGGGAAGTTTCAGGCCCTGGTAGTTTCTTGTAAAAGCACCTCAGAAGAAAGACTCAGATGCCTTTGGATGCCTTTGGATGCCTCTGGATGCCATTACTGCCCACAGCACGTGACTCCGTTGCACTGAGTTTGTTACTCATCCTCTGAGGTCAGGGGCCACCGATTTCTGCTAAGCTGCTGTAATTGAGGTGGGCACAGAATCTGAAGATTGCAGTGAATACCTCACTGTGCCTCAGAGTGTAATTGTGTGTGTCCTTGAGTCACAGCTCTGAAACTTGGGCCAAGGTGGAGAAATTAAATCTCAGAAGGCGATCAAGGAGAACTCTGTCCTTCTGGAGCTCCTTGTCCCCAAGAAAAGGGCTGAAGGGCTGCGGTGGCATAAATGCTCCCTACCTTGCATCTAAACCAGCACAGCCCCTCCTCCCCAACAGTGTGGTAGTGCTTTAGGTCTGAGTCCTAGTAACACTGGAGTAAATCTGGAGTGGGTGTGCAGAAGTCCTTCCAGACTTGGCTGCTCCTGTGGAGACTGTCCCTATAGCACAGGGTTGCAGGGTCGCTCTGGCTCCTGTCCAACAGGCCACAGAGCAAGTGCTCATAGAGCTGAGACTCAAATGTGTGTGTGACACTGGATGGCTTGGGAGGAGGAGCAGGTGACAGGGGAGGTGGCAATGCCCCTGCAAGGGCAGTTGTGGATGATCCTGGCTGGGTGTGTACCTCCCCACAGGGTGATCTGTCACTGTTGGCCTCAGCATCTTGCAGAGCCTCTGTTCCCCCTTGCTGTGGGGTTCAGGTTACCCTGCACACCTGGCACTGGCACAGGATCATGGCCTCTGAATTATTCAAGAGCTGCAGGAGGCTTGCAGACCCCAGTCCAGCTCTAGGCCTCCTCTTGGCCTCTGTGACACTGGGGGCTATCAGGAGGGTGCCTTCTCACTTTAGAGGTCAAATGAGGTTCTGCCTACACAATACTGCAATGTGCTGTCATCCCAAAGGATGGGCATCCCATGGCCCCATTAGCATTGCCTACAGATCTGTTACTGAGCCATTTTCCATTCTTCCCCCCATTTTTCTACTGCTCCTCTTGGTCACAGGGCAGCCTTGCTGGAAACCCCAGTGAAGGCCGCCTCTCCTGTGTCCTTCACAGGTTATGGGCACGCTGCTCCTGGCACGGACGCTGGCAAAGTCTTCTGCATGTTCTACGCTATCCTGGGCATCCCCCTGACACTGGTCATGTTCCAGAGCCTGGGGGAGCGCATGAACACCGTCGTGCGGCTACTGCTCAAGAAGATCAAGAAGTGTCTGGGCATGAGGACAACCCACGTCTCCATGGAGAACATGGTCCTGGTGGGCTTTCTGTCCTGCATGGGCACCCTGTGCATCGGGGCCGCAGCCTTCTCTTATTTCGAGGGCTGGACTTTCTTCCATGCCTATTACTACTGCTTCATAACCTTGACCACTATTGGCTTTGGAGACTTTGTGGCTCTGCAGAAGAACGAGGCTCTGCAGAAGAAGCCCCCGTACGTGGCTTTCAGCTTCATGTACATCCTGGTGGGCCTGACCGTCATCGGCGCCTTCCTCAACCTGGTGGTGCTGCGCTTCCTGACCATGAACTCGGAGGACGAGCGGCGGGACGCCGAAGAGCGAGCCTCGCTGAGGAGAGCCCGCAACAACATCCACCTCAAGCCCAAAGAGGAGAGCAGCAATGCCATTTTTCTCCCCGTGGAGGACAGGACGAGCCAGATGAACCTGATCCCGCTGGTCCAGGAGGACGCGGAGAGGCAGCGGCGGCAGTCGGCCGCCTCGGCAGCGGCGGTGCCATCCTTCTGCACGTGCCTGTGCTACAGACCCCAGGTGTGCGGCAGCCCGGCGCCCTCCCACCCCGAGACCCTGAGCTGCCACACCAACCCTGTGTATTACAACTCCATTTCCTACAAAATCGACGAGGTGTCCCTGAGCACACGGGGTCAGACGGGCTCTTCCCCGGGGAGCACTTTGTCTTCCAACAGCCCTCGCTGCCGGCAGCACCCGCGGCTGCGCAGGAAATCCATCTAGGAGCGCGTGCACAGCTGTACTCAGCGCTCCAGTCTTACTATGATGATAAATTAAGAACAGAGATGTCAGGTTCTTCTTACTCATTTCTTCTGTTCCTCTCCCTCCCCCCAGCAGGAGCCTCTAAATCCTGTTGGGAAATAATGATTCCTTTTTTGCAGGCACTGGATGACTTTGTTAGTTTTTCTTTGCTTTTTTCCCTCCCAAGTAGGTTCAAGCATTTGGGACTGGCAGGAGCCCTCCCCACCCTGATGTGAAGCTCAGTGAGCTGTAGGTTTGCTCTCCCACCTCCCTGCTCCCCAAAAGGTGCTTTGCTGCCCTCCCACACCGTTGAGCCTTGCCTGTGGCTGCTGCCAGCACACGACTCTTGCTCCATGGGCTGGGTTGCATTTGCTGAGTGTCAAAAGCAAAGTGTGTGTGAGCAAGCCTTGCAGGGCTGGGGACCTTTCAGTTGTCCCCTGGCACCAGGTGCAGGTAAGTCAGAGCCACACAGTAGGTTTGCAGCTGCTGGGTGGGCAGGGAGAGGTGGGCAGGTGGGCTGCAGTTCTGTAGCTCAGCACATGGGGACAGCTTCATGGAGGAACTGTGAGCAGCCCTCTGGATCTGAGCTCAGACTTGTGGCTGGCTCAGTGCTTTTGGAAGCTGGAGGCCCATGCTCTCACCCACCAGCATACCTTGCCTCTTATACCTCACCACCACTGGCAGGTACTCCAGGCTGAAATGGCTGAAGGGACACTGCGCCTCATTCCCAGGGGAAGCTGAACTCATCCAGCCCAGCCCCAGCTCTCCTCTGTGCTTAGCTCAGATTGTACTAAGGGCAGCCCCAGGGAGAGCCTTCCTGAACTACAGTCACCTGCAAAGGGCTTGGTCCTAACAAAATTTTTTTCTTTGCTAAAAGCACCTCTTCCTTCCCCACCTTTCCTCCCACTGGCAGCCCAGCAGCTGTGCCGGCTCCTCCCAGTCCCTGTGAGCCCATGGCTTTGTGCTTGTTGATACTGGGGTTATCTGAGGTGGGTATGGTCCCATCTCCATGTTCATCCCCGTGTGGGATGTGGTACCTGCACAGCCACACCTGGGCAGCTCTTTCCAGCCAGTCACCCCAGCGTGGCCTCTGTCCATCCTGTCTCTTCTGCATGAAAGCAGGGCTCTGACAATGGTAGGAGCTCTATTTTTTTTTTCTCCAATAAGGGACATTTTCACTCTCAGTTCTATCTAAAACACCCTCCAAAGGGGTTTTTGTGGAGAAACAGCCCCTTTTGCTGGTGGAGAAGGCATGAAGAGTTGCCAGCATTGGGGAAGTCTCAGGGCAGGCTTTGCTCTCTCCTCCTTTTGTTCTGGATGGCAGCTTAATAAAAGGTGAATCCATCTGGTGGTGGTTGATTATTTGTCACAAGGAAGAGCAAAGGAATGTGTGTGTCCAAGCCCCAAACCCCAGGCTGGCTCCCTATGGGCAGGCTGCACAGCCTGGGCATGCAGGCAGAGAGGAGGATGCAGGTGCTGCTTGGCTGCCACCAGGGGCTGGTTTGTGTCACCTTCACCTGGGTGCTCCCCAGGCCCTTTGGGATGTGTGACATTCCAGGGGCGGGGAAATCCAGCGTCTGCCTCGCTTTGCACCAGGGGCCCAGATCTGCATCAGCCATGGTTTAAAGGGGGAGGAGGGGGGGAACAAAGCAAGCTGTGAGTGTGGAAAACAGGCTTAAAGATGAGGCTTTCACTGGCATCTCAGCTCCTCAGTGTGTCACTTCACGCTGATCCCACCAGCTCAGCCCTTTTGTTGCCGTGTCCCATCTCCCCCACCCTCCCCACGGATTTCTGCCCAAGGTTTGGCTGTGCTGTGCTGCCCTTTGCCATCAGAGCTGAGCAGATGGAAGTCTCTCCCTCTTTCCACGCTGAGCCATGGACATCCTCCCAGTGGCCAAGATGAAGCTGCACCTCTCACCCTCATCCACCCTTCTGGGATGAAGCAGGTCTTCAATTCCTGCTCAAGTCAGACCTGCATGGTCTTGCCCTGGTGAAATCCACCTCTGGTGGAGTTGGAAGCAGGAGAAAACCTGAACCCAGAGGCTGAGCCAGCCTTGCCCTCTCCCTCTGGATTCAGCATGGCACTGCCCAAGCTCTGGGGCTCCGTGGTTGTGCCACAGAGCCCGTGATGCAGCCATGCAAAGGCACAGCCCAGCAGAGGCAGCAGGGCTGGAGGTGAGACCTCCACACCCTGGAGGGCAGGGCTGGTGACAAGGTGACTGCAAAGAGTAGGGCACCTGCTCTGGTTGCTGCTGCTTCCATGTGGCCTGAGCTTCCAGGCAGCACTGCCTGGCTGCTCAGTGACAGCCTGAGCCCCTTCCTGCTTGGGAAGCTGTTGGTGGTCTGAGGGTGGGAGATGCTGGGCTGCCCCTGACACTCTAGAGAAACCCTCCTCCTCCTCCTCCCCTCCCCCTGTAGCTGGGGCAGGTGGGAAGCTGCCCCTTGGTCTCACTTGATGACCTGCAGAGGGATTTGGAGGCCTGACAAACACCTTTTAAGAAATTCTTAGTGAACCATGACTTTGTGATCCCCCATTTCCATGGGAAAAGGACTTGCAATGGCTCCCCAGAGAACAGTGCCTAATCTCAGCACCACCACCTCCTCCCACAGACCCCTCCAGCAGCATCCACCAGACATTTCCCACCCAAGGGCTCACAGCTCCAGGTCATCAAAGCAGCAGCTGCACACCCAATAACATCTGAGGGTCTCCTTTCCCTGGGGTCCCCAGGCTCCCCTGCACCCGCACTGGATGTTCCCAACAGCCTGGACCAGGGGTGTTTTTCTTTCTGCCAGCAGAGTCTTCACCTCCAGGGTTTCAAAATCACCCTTGAATGGCCAGGGCTGACCATGAAGGGTCTTGGAAAGAGAACAGCAGGAGCTGTAGACTGGGGTGGTGAGCAGAGCACAAGTGGGAGCAAGCTTAGCTCTTGAGATGCCCAAGTGTATCTGGAGATACCCACGGCCAAATTACATCCAGAAGTGGCTCAGGGAAATGCAGGTTTGAAACTGGGGCTGATGGAGGGAGCTGGAGTGACAGCCCTTCCACAGAGCACTGGGACACACCAGGCTGAGCTGCTCTCACTCCCTACATGCACAAGGAGGAGGAAGGGTCCAGCTGAAATCCTAGGTTGAAGATAATGGTGGTGGCAACAGAGAGGGCAGAGACACTCCACAGAAAACCTCCAACACACCGTAGGAAAAAAAAAAAAGGTTTTATTATCACCATTATCAACGTTTTCATTAGCTTAACACTGAATTGTAAATCACTCAATCATTACATATTGTCTGAATAAAACCTACAGACAGGAAAAAAGTATAGCAGAATCCTCTCCTGACTACAGACGAGTGGCCGGCGTCCCAGCCATGTCCCACCTTCCACCCAAGGCAGCCCAGGCACCTCCGCTCCGCCCCCGGGCAGGCAGCCTGCCCCGCTCCATTGCCTGTGTTCCCTCCGGCTCCACAGAGACTACATCTCACCAAATGATGTTAAAAAACCTCCAGAAAGTTTTGGAGAGGGTTACAGAGGCCAAAAAGAGCAGATCTCAGCGGGCTCCTAGGGAAAAGCAAGAGTGTTGTAGTGCGCCTGCAAAGGTACTGGGTTTTGTGGGGCAATGAATGAATTAAAAAGGTTTAGCCTGTGAAAGCAGATTTCCCTACAGTGGCCAGGCCCTGGCAGTGGGGAACAGGGCAGAGCTCCAGCACGGTGGCAGGGTGGGGTGGGAGCAGGGCTGGGCTGGGGGTGGCCCCATCCCCGAGCAGAGGCCAGCTCTGCCGCACGGCCCCGGGGCTCCCGGCGGGCAGCAGGGGATGGAGGCGTCAGTGCAAAGAGATGCCGTGGGCAGCCTCAGTTCCCTCGGGCTGGAATAAGGCCTCGTGTCGAGAGGGAAGGGGGGACCCATGCGGGGAGTGGGGAAAGCAAAGGGAAGGCGGAGGAAAGCTCGCTGGGAGCTCCCCTCCTCCCTGGCCAGCACAGAGGCAGCTCCCGGTCTTCTCCTGGCTGTCAGTAGCGGCACATCCCGCCTGCCTGGGCTGCCGAGCCCCTGCAGAAGACCCCTGGCTCCTTCCAAGGATGGGAGAAGCAGCAGCTTGAATGCAGGACTGCTACAAAACGTTGGCAGGGCACGGGCATCCCTGGTGGGTGGCAGGCCATGGCAGTGCTGCATGAGGGGGTCTCAGGGGAGGCTCTGCATCCCCAGGATGCCCTTTCACCCTGCAGGAGCAGCTTGCAGGGAGCAGGAGAAAGACAATCCCAGTGTGGTGAGGCTAGGGGAACACGCCTTAAGATTCACCCTCCAAACCTCGCTTTCCCTGCTCCAAAGCCAAAACCAGCTCCAGGTCAAGAAGATGGAATCTCCAAAGTAGAGATCAGAGCGGAGCACTGGGTCAAGAGCAACAGGCCCAAAGAAAAAAACTGCTGAAGGATTTGAAGCTCCAGGCTGGCATTTAGTGAGACTTGGACTCCCAGTGGGCAGATATCCTAACATTTGGTGCCCAAGCAACTACAAAAACCAGCTCCTGCAAAGCTTGTGGGATGGCTTCAGCAAGGTGTGCCTCAATCACTCCCTTGGTTGGTTCTGCTCCCACCGTGGCTCAGTCAGTGGAGCTCAAGGCTGCCTGGGCTCAGGGTGTGCCCACACGGCCTCTCTGCCAGACACAGCCCTGCCCTGCCCCTACACAGGGGGCTCGGCCCAGGTAACACACCCAGAGTAAATGCCACGGCTGTCCACGGACCTGGCCAAGCTGGGATTAACAATACTGCTTTGGTTGCCATTTTAGCTACTGGAAAGTCACAAAGGGAAAGTTCTTGGGTCATCAGCTCTGTTTGCTGGTGCTCTGGAAAGGGCTGGTGCAGGGTCCTTCTGTTTCAGCCACTGAAGTACAAAGACGCAAATGCTACAAAGAAACTCCCCGCGGTTCCTCTCCTCCACCAGGGCAAAAGCAGCTACCAGGGGGAGGGAGGGCAGAGGGTGCCTACACTGTGGGAACAGCTTGAGGTTCCCCAGGGATGAGTGTGATGCTGCTGTCATGGGTGAGCAGCTGGGGATGGACATGAGGCTGTTTGGGCACGGGCACGTGGCCACTGAGCAGAGGAGTCTGGCAGTGAGAGCTGAAGCCACATTTTGAGAACACCTAATCACTTGCAAACTCCCTGTGGAATTACTGCATTCACAGACCCACACCTTGGCTGGTGTGCACTGGGGTAAACACAAAAAGCCTTTCACTGATCATTCTCTTTTCACTGATCATCCTCTTTTCTAAATGCTTGGCTCAAATCCAGCAGCTGCAATTTCATTTTAGATGCTCCCTCCACGTCCCAATACGCCCTGGACTCCTCTACTGATGGCACTTTGCATTTACTCCTCTCTCTTCCCTCTCTTTGAAGCATTTCACAAAAACCAGACATTCTTCCAGCATTCCTTGGGGCTCCCAGCACCACTGGGACCTGCTGCCTGCACAGCCAGCAGCCTGGCAATCTTGAGAATAACATGGACACACTATGGGAAATGCTGGGAGGAATCCACAGGCAATGGACTGGGATGCTGGTTTGAAGCTCTTTTATTCTGTGCACTGCATCAATGATGGAGCTGACTTAAAATCCAGTACCCTGACCCTGCCACTTTGGAAAAATCAGAGAGCCCAGAACTGGCAAATTTTTGAAGAAAGGCACAGAACAGCTTGTGCCTGTTTTACACCTTGTTTCCCCGTGATCCCCTGCAAAAGGTGCAACCTCTCTGCCTTGGGTGGAATTTTCTAACAAAATGGACAAATACCACCTATGAAATGGACAAAATAACCCACAGATCCTTTAAACAAGAGCAGCCCAATCTGCTGCTCTGAAAAAAACCCCTCCCTTTAGCCTGCCCCAGGTATCTGGAGGAAAATAGGCAGCTGTCAGGCAGAACTCAAGTGGCCCCAGAGTGCAAAGGCTTTTTTTGCTTTATCAGGGCTACAATGGCAGTGGGAACCATTCTCGTCAAGTTACAAACACTAGATAGCCTAAGAAAAACAGGAGATTGAAACAGTCATGAAATTTATACTGAAACTATTTTTTACCTCTGTAGTATGAAGTCACCTACAGCTGTTTCTTTGTTCAGCTAAGAGAGATCTCATGTCAATGGGCATAGACACTCACAGAGAAGTCTATAGGATGAATATATCTCACAAGGCAACAGCCCAGTCTGCTTTTTACAGTCAAAGTTAATATGGATCTTTTTCAAAAGTGATGTTGCTGAGATTGAAGACAATTATAAACTGTATCAACAATATGTACTACAGCCTGCAAGTCACAATCTGTGCACACCCAATGGAATATATTATTGCTTGGTAGCCTATTAGACTTTGTTTATAAAAAGATTTTTATACAGAGTACAGGATTATGACAAAACTAGCTAAGTAGTTCTCATCTTGAAAATACAACATCGATTCTTTCAACAAAGTAGCTGAGAGTTAATGAACAATAACAAATATTTACTAATAATTTAATGGCCAGTTTAAACAGAATTTCTTATAGGACTCTTTTCTGGTGTTTATTTACATATGCCTCTTTTCTTTTGGAAAAAAAGTTGATAAAATATAACAAGGAACATAGAAATCAAAAGAATGAGTAAACTTCATACCAAGAACATCAAACATTTTTGAAAACACTAAATTATGTTACCTGTTAAAAAACATACATATCATTTTGTCTTTAAAGAAAAATATTTTTCCTGTTTTAAAATATTACCAACAGCATGTAATAAACTAACTTAAAATGAGTTTCATAAAAAAGTTGTCTTGCTGTCTAAACATTACTAAACATGCTTAGGTTGAGATTCTGTTAACTGCCTCAACATCTTAAAAACAGCTCCTTTACAGGAACTTGTGATATTCATACTCCAGAAGACCTGCAAATTTAGAACAGTACAAAGATAAAGGATCTGGGAGCTAGGAGCAATAAATATATTTTTTCATTCAAAGCAAATAATTCTGCAATGTCCTTTGAAACAATCCATGGCCAAGAAATGCTGGCCCTTACCCTGCCCACAGTGCCTGCAGTGCAAAGGGATGCTCCAGCAGCAGGATGAGGACCCATGGATTGGATTGCAGAGTGAGGACCTTGGCCATCCCAGCTGTGTTGTGGCAAAGGGAAAGAAACACCAGGAGACTGGGAAAATATCACTTTTTTTGCCTGAACAAACCAGGAACAACCATGGTCACGGCTGCTTTTTGCTCAGGGCACAAAGAGGACAAAGCCACATGTGAGGCTGCTCTCCCTGTGTGCAGGGGATTCCCACTGGGGAGAGATCATTCAGCTCTCAGCATCAGGATTTCTTTGTTTTCCATAATGCAGGGAACATTTAGGGATTGGCTCTCCATGGGTTTTTTTTGGCCAGCAATGCTCCCATTACCTTTACAATGTAGCAGTTCATGCAGGAGGAACAAAGAATCAACCCTGAGTTGGGCAGGTGTTTATCTCTCCTCCGTCTCATCCCTCATAACCGTTCACCAACCAAAAAACAATGACACTTCTTTTTTTCCTTTAAGTTTCATGCTCTTCCTCTCTCCCTCCCTGACTGTAACCAACAGCAAGACTCAGGCACTGGAAAAGACTCAGCCAGGACTTGCAAAGGGGACAAAAGTTCACTTTTCAGCTGCTCATCACTATGGCAAAATGCTGCTTTATACACGACCACACTGTAATCCCAACTCTCACATCACATCACCTTAGACAGAAACTGGCCAGCCAAATTTTTTGGGGGAAAAGTGGGTTAGGCTTTATAAAAATAAGCTATTCCAGACTTGTCTTGGATGCTACACTGAATTAAATTGATGGGCAACTGGAAGAGTTCTTTTTTGACTACAATACACCACGGCCAGTGCAGGAATCACACGGATGAGTGAAGCAAGAATTTAAACTGTAGGGCACTGTGCAACTGCCCTGGCCTCACTCTGTGTCCCTCACAGAAGGGCTCCTGTGAGCCTGCTCTGTGAAGGAAGGTCACCTGCACTTGCCAGTTCATGTGACTGTGCTGTGCTTGGCAGCCAGGGATTGCAGTGTTCACTCACTGGGGAGAAACAGGACTTGGAGTGAGTAAAACAAAAGCGAGAAGCACTGGACCACAATCAACCACGTAAAAAATGCAGAAGAAAATAGGATGGAGCAGACTGTGAAACAGCCTCCAAATTACAGAATTGGAGATATTAACAAAAATAACACAACTAGAACCATAACTTCTTTATTTTCCCCTGACAGTGACCTTTCAGCATGATTAAAACCAGACGGAAGATAGTCCTCAGTGTTAAGGAGTCCTGTGGTAACTAAACTGATCATCACTGAGCCTGCAGAGCTTTCAGAGGGGCAGGAAACAGAGACACGTTGCATCTGCCAGGCCCACAGGAACTGAGCTTTTCAACAGACAGTCGTTAAACAAAGTTTTCTGGGGAAATATTTTTGGCATGTACAATCTCCTACTCCCCATTAAAAACTGCAAAAATGCTGCATTCATCTTACTGGACACAGGAAAATCAGGATTAACTCTTACTGGTTAAGAATGTCCAAACTAAGTACCAATACAAAACTTTCAGCATAACTTAAGACAGAAGCCCTGTTGCCAGGTCTGGTGTGTACCTGGAGCTCCCCACAGTCCTTTTAATGTCATAGTTATTAAAAGATCCAGTGCTACAAACCACTAAATCTACCTAATCTATTCTAGTTCATACACATATTGTACAATATTGCCTAGTACTCACTACATACCAAGAGGAAAAGATGCTGACTTGAATTACAGTAAATGTGCTTCTTTTTTAAAAATAAAAATAAAAGAGAGAGCGCCACAACATAGTTTGACCAGCATGCAACAAACTTTCTTCAGCTAATATATAGAAATTGTCTAATACGATTAGAAAAAATAATTAGTGAGAGGCCAGAGACATATTTAATCAAGGAAATTAAGATATTTATCTGAAATGTTGAGGCATTTGCCACTGAAGACTCAAAAAACCCAGTCATTCTATGTCCCTTGTCCTCCTTCCATTTCCTTTGTATTATATAATTCTTTACAGATTATTGTAAGGCCTATATAATTTTTGCACCTATCCTGTAATTTATCTCAAAATAATTTAAAATGCCATAGACAAGCTAGGACCAAAAGCAACTGCTTTTACCATCCACTCAACACTCATGCTTTTACTCTAAAAAAGCTGAGGTCCACATGCAGAAATAAATGCTCAGTATTTCTCTATGACAGGCCAAGAATCTGCTCATTCCTACACGGCACATGGGACCTTCACTTTTAAACCACAAAGTAAAACATCTCCAAAAGCTTATTCTGGGACAGCAGTCATCAAATCCTCATGTAGGAACTCAGAGAAAAATCTAGCCAAAGCAGAGCTACCAACAGAAAATCTTTGGAGATTCTCTGTGATTCTGGGTAATTTAATTGTCTGAAGGATTCAGCACACTTCCTCCAGCACGTGGCTCTGCTGGCAGCAGCTGCCACAGCTCAGCAAATGTGCTTTACTCATTTAATGGACAGAACACATGTGCTGTGATCACTGTATCATCACATTCCTCGCTCACTACCTCTCTGTACTTTGGGGATCACATCTCCTCTTGCAGGACAATTGACAATGTCTGTGTAGTACCAAGCCTGCCCAAAGCTCCCCTCTCTCCACAAGGAAGGTTATGGGCTCTCCAGCACCTTCTTCTCAGATGGCAAACTGAGGTTTCTTTCTTCTGCACCCCCAGAACTCCCCATTTCCTCTCCCATGGCAGAATAAAACAGTCCTGTTTCAGGTCTGGGAAGGAAGGGCAGCATCTCCAGCAGATATGTACCAGTACCAAGGAGATGAAGGAAAAAAGCAGGAGATAGAAGACATCATGACTGAAGGATGCACAGCAACAAGTAAGGGAGTCAGCAAATTGCAGAATCTCTTATCTGACAATACAAAACACCTCAAGCTGCAAGTGTGATGTTCAGCTCCCACTTCTAGTGCTTTGGGGGTTTTTTCTGAGCAAAATTGCGGTTAATTAGCCTGCTTAACTCGAACTCTGTTGAAACTGTCTGCTCTAAGTAGGCGCTACTTGTTCTCCCACCAAGTATGCTTCATCAGCAGTGTTAGACACGTAATGCAGTAAAGACACTTGCTGGTAATTTGGCACAGTTTGAAAACACAGCAATGACAGTGTTACAGTTAACATGACTCAGTGACAGGGAACTGATTCTAAAGAAAGAGTTGCAGGTTTCTTTCTTCTTCTTCCTCTCAGGAAGAAAGACGTTACAAAAAGACCTAATGCTTCCTCTTAAACTTTCTGTTCCTGCTCTTTTCAGGCCAGACAACGACCTCTAAATTTTTCAGGTACTTTCTTGTGAAAGAATTCATATTAGAAATTTCTAAGATGCACAGCTAAGAGAAATTCATTCCTTGCTCCCCCCAAATTCTTTCAAATGCTGCAACTTTCCAGGGTTAATATTGATCTGAAACAAGGGTCCAAGAATGACAGCGAGAGAAGTGAAACAAGAGGTGTATGTCTAATTTGACAACTAGGACTCATGCCCCATGGCACCTCCTCCTCGGACAGAGAGGGCCCAGTGCCCTCCCCCTCATCTTCTGTCTAAGGTCACTGGTTTATCCTCCTCTTCCAGCTCCACAAGAACTGATTGAACATGCATTGCGCTTGAGGTCAGAGTTCCAGCAAACAAAACCTTGACAGCATGTTTAAAAAACAAAAGCAGTTCCCCCTTCCTTACTCACTAAGACCTGTCACAGCAGGGTCCCACTGTGCTCTCCAGGGAAAGCTGTGAGGACTGACGCAGGAGCGGGCCTGTAGTGGGATCTACCATCGAGGAAGTTGGGAAGAGCTTGTACCAGCCAATTGCTAAAGTTGACAAATCCAGTTCTTCCAGGAGAACCCTGGCGACTCCCATGAAGTGCTTGCGCTCCATGCGTCCATAGTTTCCCCAGACTATCACCTTAGGGACAAGAAGGGGAGCACAGTTAATCTTCCAACTTTCACACTTCCTTGGGAAGCACAAGTCTGACCAATCCGAATCATCCAACTTTCTGGAGCTTTACTACAGCCTGAGAAGACCAGAAATATTTACTGTACCAACAGGTGATGTAAAGCTCTGATTGATGATATTACTTTTTTATTTTAAGCACAAGTTTACAAATCTTAATTTGTAATGTTATAGGATTTTTTTTCCCTCATGGAAAAGAGGTGAATGTGCATGTGGATAAGACACCATTCTGCTGGGCAGGGTCAGCACCTGCACAAAGTGTCCTCAGGGCTGCAGTCCAACACCTGCAGGTAAAATCTGGTCCTGGCACATAACAGGCCTTGGACACACCAAAAGGTGGCCTGGGGGGGGAAGGGCAGAAGAAGATTCTGATCTGGAAGAATAAACCAACAAAAAAAAAAAAAAAAAAAAAAAGGTGGGGAACAACTTGGGCCAAAAGCCAACAGTTTGAGGAGAAGAGGATATTTTAACTTCTGCACATGGAGTTCATGCCACAGGGCAGATGGAGACGAGGCATGGCCACTCACCTGGAGGAAGGGCAGGAGCCAGGGACACGACACGAGGGGCACACGTGAGTGACATGCAGGGCAGGCAGCACAGACGGCCCAGAATGGCTCACAGACACAGAGGAAGGGCTAATGGAAGAGCTGGCAGAGGAGCAGGGAAAGCTGACTCACACTTACGACACGATGGAGACCAGTGGGTGGAAGAACAGATGCAGTGAGGGTCATGGGCTTAGGCATGCTGGAGGTCTGCACGTGGCCAGGTGGCCTGTGTGGCTCAAGGCAAAGCTGACGACTGACTGCAGAGTGAGTCCGTGTTCTGAAGAGGAGAGGATGAGTAGGATGGGTTATGATGACAATTAGTGATCTCTGGCTAATCCTGACAGCTTCTTTCCCTAGGCTCCTAACAACCACAACACTACAATTTCCTGCAAAATGAGTAGGAGGGACAATGAATGTCTATCAAAACCCAAAAATTCACACTCCTGGCCAGCAGGAGATGGAGCAAGCCACTGCACAAATTGGGTTTGGTGACATGGCCATCGGCAAAAAGCCAAGCTCCTCAATCTGTTTGTGGAATAAGTGCCTTTCCTGGCAGCAAGGCAGCAGGTAAGGAAACCCACACAAGGCAAGAGCAGACCAAGCCAGGTCCCACTCCTTTTTAGTCATAAATGTGCAGTCTTGTTGCATCAGGGGAAAATGCTTCTAATCAAACTAAATGAGGTAGAAGTCACTAAAGAAAAGGCTCCAGCAGGTTAGCCGGCAATTTGTACACCAGTGGAGGTAAAGAATAGAAACTCATGGATTAATTACATTAGTATTGCAAATAGGTTTTAGTCAGGCTTTATTGGATGGAAATTATTTTTATATGATTTAACTATGCAAATTACTCTTTGCTCTGGAAACATGGGTGCAGACTTGAAAATATGAGTATGGCAGAAAACATATGGCAGAAACAGAAAAGAGGTAGAAAAGGGTAGGATATGTGATTGGGTGATGGCAAAGCAGAGTGCCTAAATGTGTATAAACATGGAAGGCAATCCATGCTGCAAGATCATTTAGCACCTATAGGGACCACCCATCTCCTAAATGGATGGGGGAAAAAAAGAATTAAAAAAATTTTAAAAATCAATCCTTTCCTGGTAGGCACTCATGGTACCTGGCAGAGTGTCAAATAATCATCAGCCTGAGTATGAAGAAAAAGGGTTTCTTTTCCCTTTGTTAAGTTCAGATTGAGTGCATATGGTTTGATGAAAACATTGGCTTTTTCTCATCTATGTTAATTAACCAGCATGACAGGACTTAGTACCTTCCATGAGAGGTGGAAGACAGGGAGGAGCAGACCTGAGACTTGCTCATCTTACCTGTAATACTTTGCCCTGGGGACTCTCAGCAAACAGTAACACCTGATTGTACAAAGGGTCTAATGACTTGCGAGCCACTTTTGTCTTCTTTTTCGCAATGCACACGCCATTCTCTAGCAGGTAAGCTTTGATGTAAGCAGCTGGAAAAAGAAACACGGTCAAATATGAAGAAAATCTTCATGCTCACTCTAGAAAAGACAGGAATGCCACGTCTCAGGTGTTTCTAAAGAAGGCAGTTACAGCAGGGAAAAGATTTGCCCAAGCAGCCTTGTTTTCAGTACTACACACAGGCTGCTTAGTCCTGCCAAGAGAAAAATCAAATTTTCCCTATTCACAAGCATTGTGGGAGGCTGGGGCTCAGGAAGTACTTTAGGAGATCAAAGCATCCTACCTGGCAGTGTTTTGGAGCCAGGTTTTGGTGTCAGTCCTCGAGCCTGAATGATATCCACTTCAAGCTGCCCATTTCGCTCTTGCAAGCCAATTTCCACGTCCCCTAAACCAAAATGTCAAAATACACAGATGTCTTTCAAAAGAATACATCCTTGGGTTACAAACATGTTTTAAAAACAATCTTCATGTCCCTCCTGCAAAAGCTGATTTCTCTCCTGTATTACTCTGTAGCAGCTCCACAGTGATTCCAGGCTACATTTTCAAAAGCAAACTCGACTGGGAGCCCTCTAAAATGATTTTGGGGGCTCAGTCTCCTACTCTTTGTGGCAGCAAGCTTCTCATCTCTCCCAAATGGAAGAACCTAAGATTGCAGGCTGCTTTGGAAAATGCAATTATGGTGGACCATAACAAAACTCTTACAGAGCCTGGTGGGTCTTAGAAAGAAAAACCCCACAGGAAGCATATTCAGGATTTTAGGTGCATTTTACTTAGTCTGTGCCTTTCAGAGCCGAGGGAAAGCTGCTGCTCTCCTCCTAATGCCACATTTGCTGCAGTCAGCAAAACCTTTCAGCCAAGCTCACTGGATTTAACAGAAATGGAGCAGGACAGTGTTAGATCAGCAGATGCTGGGCACATTCTTAGGTGGCTCCTAGGAGCTGTCTGTTCAAGACTCAGTTAAAGCCACCCAACTCCCTTGTGTTCCTTACCCATCGAGGTGGTGGCCAAGGTCTGACGGCCAACAAACTGTGCAGGGCCCATGCTCCCCAGGAAGTCACTAAACTGCCCAGCAGATGCCAGATGGACTCCACTGAAATTCAAGCTGCAAAAGAAAATTATTTTGGCAAGTGGTTAATCTGCATTTTAAAGCAACTCAGTAACTAAAGAACCAGATTTAATATATCTTTGAAATGAATGGCATCTATGGAAGCCTTTCTTTGAGCAAAACTCGATGATTTCCACACAGTTTAGTCATATGGAATCCATTTAAAATCTCTTTCCTTGTCCAAAAAGCCTAGTAATGGCTGCAGTCACCAACTGGCCAATATTTGTTTAGCTATAACTAATTTTCTCTAGGGAAAATTTCTGCCATCTCAGGCTCATATCTGCCCTGTCACCTCTTCAGGTAACAGATTCGTAGAACTGCTTATAGGATCTCTCTTGGTAGTCATCCCTTTCCAGTCCTCATTTCTAGGGGGGAAATAATCCATTTAGAGCAGTAATTAAAAGTGAGATGAGCAGGGCAAGCATCAATCTCCCTGGGACTCAACTCCTTATTTATCACAAAACAGAGCAATACATCTCCTTTTTGATCAGAGGGTCCCATTTCCTAGTGCTCAACACCAGAAGCCTCCACCCTGTGGTTTTCATATCTGCTCCCATGACTGGAGTCACAAAGAGGATCTGAATATTGGTGGCAAGGCTAATAGGACAACATCCTCAAACACCAGCAGCGTCTCTGCCACAGTCACCACAGCAAAACAAAAGCTGTTAGGAGGACAGAGCCTCCAAATCTCATCACCAGGCACTGAGGCTGGCCCATGGCAAGCTACGGGTGCTGGTCACTGCACTAGGATGTGTGTAGGAACAGAGAAGCGTCAAACACTGATACAAATCGAGATTTACCCAGTTGTACCCTGATTTACGCAGCTGTTTTGGAAGTTGTAGAAGAACTGGCTGCAAATGGTAAGGAGGAGGCTTGAGGCCAGCATTTGACACCTACATTTGTCCCACAGGCATCTGCCAAGCCACGACACAGCTGCTGAGACACACGTCAGGAGCTTTGTGCCGGGATACCCACGCTGCCGTGCCGGGCGCCGCTCTCTGCCTGCTGCGTGCCAAAGTCAGGCACAATTACAAACCTCCTCCACTTCTCCAAACGTCCTTGGAGGGGGGCAATTACCCAGGGAATGATACAGCCCCCTGGTCCCCAAATCCATTTCTCACAAAGGAAGCTGTGAGGAGGCTGCACGTTGGGTACAAGTGACAGCAGAGAGGAGCCCTGCCTGCAGGGTGGGCTGGGGACCGCAGGCTCTCACACAGCTGAGTCAGCCACAAAGACTTGGTGATGCCCTCCTGCAAGCCAGTTACATTTAGAAGTCATTAAAAGGAAAAGAAATTCTTTTCCAGCCCCATTCAAGCAGCAGTGTGTTAATTTCAGGTTGGGATTTCAGCTCTCATTAGCTATTTGCAGACCTGCTCTCAGCTCCATGGGAATATTTATTTATTCTGACAGGGAAGGAGGATGCCAGCACACATACCTCAGCATCTCACCACACATGGGGACTGAAGAGGACACGTCACTAGCATGGGTTCAAGGGGTGGCTTAGCTCCCTGTGACAGGGGCACGGCATTAAGTGGCCCAACTTTTCCATGGAATATTGCACCTCCCCTCTACATTGACCTGGCTCTTTGAAAAACCTGGTTATTGCTGCTACACAGGGACAGTTGCTGAGCCATCAGCATGGAAAAACTTGCCCTTGAGCCCTTTACAAATGTCACCTCTGTGAAAAGGGATGAGGAAGCCTTGGCATCCTGGGTGACAAGCTTGGGAGGGGCTCTGCTTGGGTGCATTTTCCTCAGCTCAGTGTTTTTTTTCACCCTGCATCCACTCTTTGCACAAACACTCCAGGTGATATTCTGAGATACCACAGAAACAGCAGCATTTATTTGGCATTTGTTGCAGGCAAGGTTTAACATTTTTCTCAGTTTCCTTTGTCACCTACTCCTTAGCAGCACAAGGTGCAGCCCCAGTGTACAGGGCCACACCCTGTGGGCACACAACTCCTGCCCCACCTCCCACCTAGAATCTGTCAGCCCCACTGTGGCAGCATCTCTGGGACCAGGGCAGAGGTGCTGCATTTGTGGCCTGGCTCCCTGGGATAAACTGTGCACAGAGAGAGAGAGAGCCCCAGGGCTGGAAAAGCTGCAGGGACATGGGATGGGGGAAGCAGAGGAAGAGGGAGCCCAGAGCCAGACAGGCTTTATCAGGCTCATGATTTGCCCATACAAGGAGAGAAGTGAGCCCTGGTGCACATGAGGACCAGCAAAACTCAGTGACCCTGCTGGCTCAGGCATTTTGAACTGCACACAGAGAGTCAAAAAAGGATGAAAACTAGTGCCTAGAGAACTCAAAATAGTGCAGGAAAAAGGAGACCTGACAGACAAAGACTTAAGATTCAGCAGGAGATGAATGGACCATCAGCCAGAAGGTAAATGTTTTCTTTATTCTCTTCAACTCATGGAAGACAAATGGGCCAAACTCGGGGCTCCTCCTGCCCTGGGGAGCGTGTGACCTGAACGAGCACGTAAATAACAATCTGGCAAGACAACTCACAGCCCTTCAGGGAAATGTTCACTGCTGTGCTCAGAACAGATGCTTGGGCTAATTAGCAAGATGCTGAGGACCAGGACAGAGGAGGGGAAGCCCAGGATTGAGTGAGGCTGAGGGCTATGAGAGTTCACAGCACACCCAGAACCAGGTCTTGGAGCAATTCCTCTCTAGGGGGAGTCCAGCCATATTACTGCAGAGGAGACACAAAGGTGGGAGAAGACCACCCACAGAAACCCTGCATGCTGCAGGACAGCAAAGGAGAGAAACTCCTCTGGTCCCTGAATACTCAAAACAATTCACTAAACCATTCCCTCTTACCTGCCAGGGAGAGAATCACATCAAAGGCTGATGGCAAGTATTCCTCTGCACTGCACCTGTGTGGAGAGAAGGCTCCTGTGCTCTCACACCAGCCCACCCCTCCTCTGGTCGAGCAGGAGGTGTCCCTGCCCATGGCAGTGGGGCTGGAACCAGGGGGTATTTAAGGTCCCTTCCAAGCTGTTCTGTGATGCTATCTATGAATGCTGCTAGCAAAGGCTCTGCCCAGCAGCCTGCAGCAATGATATAGAGGAAAAAAGCAGGAGAGTATGAAGGACAGTGTTAAAAAGCACAAGAACAAAAGCTGTTGGGCTAAAGGTGAACCAATGGCAACTGGAAGTGCTTACAGCAAAGCAAAGGCTGCTGTTAATTATTCTCCATAAATTCAGAAGTCAGAGAGCTCTGGATGACCTTGAAATGATGAATGCTCTGCAGTGCAAACTACAGCAAGAGGGCAGGACACTGCTGCAGGGACACCCCGGCTGGGCCACCAGCACAGAGCCTTGCAAGGAGCACAGTGGAGCTGCTGCTTGAATGAAGCTGCTGATCCCAAGGGGAATGGCAAAGCTCACTCAGAAACCCAGGCCAAGGTCAAGACTCCATCAGTATGGATAACAGGCCTAGTTAATGGCTTTACCAGCACTATAAGAAACTCAGTATTAGATTAGACAGTTAATGGTCCCCAATTGTTCTATTTGACTGGGAAGAGGAGACATAGGGAATTACTTCTATAATAGATTATTCCATTAACTGGTAGAACTGGCTGCTGCGTTGCACAGAGGCTGACCTTTTGCAGCGCTGCTTTATTAGACACTAGAAGCAGCAGCTCTAAATCTTGGCTTTGACCAATTCCTGGACATATATTTGGGTATTGCCAATAACCCTGGAATGGAAACAATTTCTCTCTGGAAAAAATCATAAGCTATCTTCAAGAAAGCCACTGCTTCTCCCTTGAGGGGAGGAGAGGGAAGGGGAAAATAAACCAGCAGAAACTTAGTATGAATATGAATTAAAAACAGCAGGAGCCATTTGGCAGAATAGACTAAATTTCAGATGCTCAAATCCAGCTTGGTGAGCTGTCTGTCAAATTCTCAGAGAGAAGCTGGGATGGTGAGGTGAGGGGGACACGTACAGTGAGATTGGTGGGACAGGCTCTCCCCATTCACTCGTTTTTTCTGCAGTGAAAGCAGGGAGGAAAAGAGCTCCAAGGAGCACTGTGACTTCTTTCAACTCTTCAAATGCATCCTGATGCTCCCAAGAGCCCTTCCCTGCCACTCTGGAGCATGCTGCAGGCTCAGCAGACTTTTCCTGCCTGCCCTTTGCATATACTGAGCTGTTCTGACCTGCCCTTGATCCAGAAACCAGCTCTGCAGCTAAACCACTACACACTGGATGTGCTGGAGACAGGCTCCTGAAGGGATTTGCTGCAGGTGACAATGGTGTCTCCATCCTGGGTGACAGCCAGCAGATGTTTCACACACACTGGATCCTGGAAAGCCTTTCCCCTCCCATTGCCCAACACCTCTCTCCCTTAAGGGGAACAATCACTACAACCTGGTTATCACCGATATGAGATATCTTTTTTTTATTGCATCTAAAAAGAAATGCTAAAAATAGCCAGAGGAATAAAGAGGGAGTGCTTTGCAGCTGACTTGCAAATAGCAGCTGTCAGAGGCAGCAGGGCCCTGTGACAGGACCATCTCATGCTGCAAAGAGATGCACACAGAGAAGATTAACAGGTGACACTTGTCAGCCTTTTGTCTAAAGGGCACAAATCCTCCACTGAGCGAGGGCAGCGCAGCCTTTGAACACCAAAGCAAAATTAATTATCTCTTCTCTGGCCCTTTGCTTTCACTAATCATGATTTACAGGCTCTGCTTTGCCACAGCCAAATGGGGACGATTTTAATGGAGTTAAAGATTATGGGTTTGCTGGGGAATTGGTCGTAAGTTGACTGCAACGCTGTTATTGACCACAAAGCAGAGGGAGAGCACAGGGAGGTCAGCGCTGCCTCCAAAGTGTCAAGGACAAATGAAGGACATTTTGCTGGAGGATGCTCAGACCACAGTCTTCAGGTGTAGGTGAGGAGGCAGAGCAGGGAGAGCAGAAAGATGCCCCTGGATACTGTTGATGCCGGGATCTCTGAGCCCCCCAGTGCAGCAGAAAGCTGCATGAAGGTGAACACTGCCTGCACAGGTACAGCTCCCGCCAAGGCTCAGCACAGCCTGCAAACGCCATTCCAGCTAAACGCATCAACCAGCCCGAACCGTCCCTGGCACAAGAGGCAGCAGGCACGCTGCAGGCGCGGATGGCAGCGGGGACACACCGTGTGACAGCGGGGACAGCCGCGAGAGGGAGACAAGAGCCCGCAGCAGCGCCGGCAGCTCCCGCACGCCGTCCCCATGCAGAGCAGCCACCAACCACCGCCCCGGCTCCATCACACAGATGACCGAGCCCATAAACCCTGCCTGTCTGTTTGTGACACGTTTATATGCGGAATAAAACTGCTTGTGTGTACAGACTGGGGAACGAGAGGCTGGAGAGCAGCGCTGAGGAAGGGGACTGGGGGTCCTGGCTGATGGCAAGCTGAATATGAGCCAGCAGTGCCCTGGCAGCTGGGAGCACCAGCCCTGTCCTGGAGTGCATCACACACAGCATTGCCAGCAAGGGAGGAGATTGTCCTGCCTCACCTCGAGTCCTGGGGGACGTTTTGGCACCACAATATACAAAAAAGACATTGAGCTATTAGAGAGAGTTCAAAGGAGGCCATGAGGATGGTGATGGGACTGGAGAGGAAGCCTTATGGGAAACACTGGTCATAACTTGGTTTGTTCATCCTGGAGGAGACTGAGGAGAGACCTCATTGGGGTCTTCAGCATCCTCATGAGAGGAAGCAGAGGGGCAGGCACTGATATCTTCCCTCTCATAATCAGTGAAAGGTCCTGAGGAAATGGTATAAAGCTGAGCCAGGGCAGGTTTAGGCTGGTTATTAGAAAAAGGTTTTCATCCAGAGGTTGGTTGGGCACTGGAACAGGCTCCCCAGAGCAGAGGTTACAGCACCAAGCCTGTCTGAGTTCTAGAAGTGTTTGGACACTGCTCTCAGGCACAGGGTGGGATTCCTGGGGTGTCCTGTGCAGGGCCAGGAGTTGGACTCAAGGATCCTTGTGGGTCTCTTCCAACTCAGCATATTCTACATTCTATGGATCTTAGAAGCTGTGTGCTCAAACTGGGGCTGAAACTGCCCAGACCTTCTTCTTTTAAACACAACATTCCTAATCCTGATTATTTAGGAAATCTGTGCAGCCTCTGAAGACTGTGTTCTTGTGCTGCATGCTGTAGGTCAGGGTGTATGAAATCTGTCCTCTGTAGAGTAATTTAAGAGTGGCTTAAAGGCTCCCTGCCAGCTGCTTTCTTCTCTGCTCTTTCAGGGTAGCAGCATTTCCTGACCTACTCCTTGCAAAGATCCCTGTCCTTCCCCTCTGTGTGCCAATCATGCAGTCGCTTCCTCCATGGCACAGCAGCTGCTCCTTATAGATGACTGGATGGAGAACCAGCTTTTCAGAGTTTGCTTGCAAACTGATCAGGATTTGAATGCCTAGATGGACAACACTGATTTCAGTGCAAAATGCTATGAAGGAAATGCAGAGCAGCTGTGCTGATCCCTCTCACACAGCATATGTGGCTCAGCTCAGTCCCTTCTGCACTCCCGCCCGCTGGTGGCTACTGATTAGCATGCAGTGTGCAAAGGCAGACACATTTAGGGAAAATGTACCATTAATTTCTTTTCCTGTCCGTGCAGAGTTTGTCTGACCTCTTTTCTAAATCTATTTTTAAATTGCTTCTGGGACTCTCTATGCCAGGTATCCCATTATGCTGTTGTGAGCATTTGCAGAATCAGCTTGTCAAAATCTTGTAATACTGGCAAGAAATATGGTCAAAATGCATCTCCACAGGTCAGCAAGTCCACACCCAGGTCCCAAGACCAGAGCAGCCTTATTAATCTGTTCTTAAAATCCTTCCCTGAGAGTTTATTCCTGTGCAATGTTTTAATTTTTCCTTCCAAATCTTTTTCCAGTCCTTCCTCTTTACACATCAGTCCTGAACATCATTTGTGAATTATCAGTTTGAAAAACAGACCACATATTCCCTTTCTTTTCCTCTTGATACCATCCCTTTTTATAAAAGTCTTATAAGACTTTGAGACTGGTCTTGATTGTACTAACATATAACGGCCACACACTGCTGTGCCTGTGCACAAGAAATACAGAGCGAGGCAATCACCTCCTCCCTTCACAGGCTGGGCACCCTTTCATCCAGGAGGTTTCTCAGGAGAAGGGAATTTTGTGTCCTCCCCCTTGGATCAAATCCCCATTCCTGCCTCTCTGTTTCACAGGCTGCACACCTTGACTCCCACAGAACTCCACTGCTCCACTGCCGTGGGTTCAGTGAGGTGGTGAGGCCAGACAGCTTCCACACAGCCACCCTCAGCACACCCAGACAGCAGCTATTTTCAGAAGATAACATTTTGTCTTGCTCTTTTCATGGATTCATTTACATTACCACACAAACACCTATTTGCCACCAACTCAAGTCTCCAGAGGTGATACATTCTTAAAGTGCTGCTCCATGGTATCTGGTTGGCATGGGATGTGTCTGGGCCCAGGGTTCAGAAATTATTGTTCTGTTCTTGTAAATAAAAAAACCTCTTTCTTTTGTCCTCTCATGGCACAAACTTGCAATTAATAAGCAACTTGTCTAAACACAACCATGAATCTCAGTGGTTTGACTTGCACAGCTGAACTAACAGATACACCACACATCCACATCTAACACGGAGCTGAACTCTCCAGCTCTATCTTTAAAAAACAGGGACAGCAACACATTCCTTCAGCCAGAAGAAATGGGGAGGGGGAAGTCTCCTCTGAGACTGATAACATATTTGACAGTTATTTTATTTGAGCATTAAAAAAACCCCATCAGAACTCCAATTTCAGGGAGCAGTAATGTTCTGTGTAACAATCACACTCATCCATATTGCATGTTAACGTCTTTTAAATAGCATCTCATGGGCAGGAGCCAAGCAGATATCAATCAGCTAAGGAGGAAGGCAGAACTTGCCAATGTCCATTACCCCATCTTTCAAATATTTATGGTGTGCATGAGGAATATGCATCCAACTACATTGTCCAGGGACTGGGCACACAGCCCCTTAACCTGTCAAAGTTGATGTGAATGCTGCAGGAGTCTTCACTTTGGCTGGGAAGGTTTTCCATGAGATTCTATCCCTGCAGGACCCAAACCCACTCTAACCCCACCAACTGCACACCTCTCCTCTGCCAGGCAAGATCTCCAACTCTGCCTCTCAACAAGCTCTGTTTCTCTCTGGGCCACTCCACTTTCTGTAGCATTTTTAGCACTGTGACGTTCTGTCTTATGTGCTGTAACACATTGTACTCCGCTCGCGTAGCCCGTTCCTTCTGCTGTATGAATTCTGCCACTGAAACAGTGCTATAAAAACTGTGCACTGAATTCTGTACAAAGGCCTCCCCCACTCCCTTCCCCACCTTGCCAGGCTAGCTCCATTTTTAGCAATCACTAGTCATCTCAGATGCATTGAATAAAAGATAGCTACCTGTCTTCAGTGAGCAATTCTGTCTGTTCCCAAGAGGTTGCTGAAGGTGGGATTCACTGTATTTCCTGCTGGAACTACAGCTCTCAAGGCTGCATCCTCTCCAAGCTGTGCTGGTCAAGCTTTGCCAGCACAAAAGGATGTGCTGTTGCTGAACAGGCTAAGGAATTTCTTGATATATTACAGAAATAATCCCCATGCCTTTCCTGGTTTCCATCTCAAAGGACACCGATTTCTTACATCCTGAACTGATATTAACAACACGTTTCATTACATTTTTTTAAAGGACTCAGATAAAAAGAGGCCTGAAGATAATCTGTTATAAAAGAGTTTAGAAGTCTGCTGGCTTTGGAAGTCAAAAAAGAAACATTCAGGGAATAGCTGCAATGTGCATCTCCTGAATGGAGCGTTCAGGAATCAAGTCTTTTGGTTATTGCTGAATGTTGATGGATAATTTCTGGTGAAGGGAAGTGAATTTTCACGTAGCCATGTGGTGACAACCCAGGCCAGTATTTTCTCCTGCTTCCTGTTAATTATTGTTCCACAGTGAAGCAGAGAAGGGCAGGCAGCTCCCCCAGCCTAAGTCCCAGTGTTGGCTCACACCAGCCCAGCAGGAGAACTGGTACCAGAGACAGAAGGAAGCCAAGAGATGCCCTTGCTGGTGGCACTTGTGCCAGGCTGTGTCCTGCCTCCTGCCCAGGGCACAAGAGGGCAGAGCTCAGGCAGCACTGCCCTCGCCATGGAGAGGAGAGGTGAGATGGCTAACAACAAGATGCTTCCTTGCTGACCTGCACACTCATCTCAGGTAATATGAGAACAATCCTCCAAGTCTTTGTTAGTCACCACCACCTGCTGTGCTTTTCTGAGGTAAAAATCACCTGATCTCTCCAGAACTTAATCATCTCAGCAGTAGCCAGCAAGAACAAAAACGCTATGAGTACCACTCACTAGGCACTATGGCAGCTAGCAGGCTTTTATTTCAGGTCCATTTTTATCTTTCTGCTCCATTTTCAGGAAGAAAAGTGTTTGGCAGGAACAAGTTACATGTGAGTCCAGAATCTCCTGCTTTTTGAATGCTGTACATGGTCTCGTGCAGCTGCAGCAAAACCCAGCCAAAACAAGATGTAGATCATGCAAGAGCCAGGATGGAGCTGAGATTCTGCTGAATCTCACAGGGTTGTTTGTGAGTTATTCCTGTATTCGGAATTGTATCCTTGCAGCAATCCTGATGTCCTGAGACTACCCCATAGGCACTTACTACAGTGGGCAACTGTTTTCTCAAGCATATCTTTATAGACATAGAAGAAAATATTCAGTGCTGTGGAGATTTGTAACCAGTGCTAAGATCGTTCTGGATGAATTATGAATGGAAACATCTGTGTATGTGAAAGCACAACCAACCTGGCTGCAGCAGATCTGTCCTCCAATGACAGGGGAAGGACAGACAACAAGGTTAGAGAGCACATCACTTCCATGCCCTGTTTGAGAGCAGACTGGAGCCATAAAGATCCCCCCAAAAAGGGAACAAAAAGGTGGCAGTACTGCTTGAGATGTACAGAGATGGAAAAAGAGCAAGACCCTGAGGTGAAAGATCACTCCAAAATAGCAGGAAAGTCCTAGAAAGTGTAAGAAAAACAGTCTTAAGAGCCAGTCTGTTGTGAAGAACAACTCAGCAGACACAGCAAGGGCTTGACAGATGGTGTCCCATGTCCTCCCTGCAGCACACAACCCAGCCTGGCTCCAGCACCTGATTCATGAGGCTTGGAGCCTGCATGGGGTGGTGAGAGCATGAGGGAATGAAACCTGCACACGGGAATGATTGAAAACAGCTTTGTTCAGAGTAAATATCTACTTCTCCTTCTCATATTGAGTTATATTATATTAATTTCCTAAACTATCACACAGCCACTGTGCAATAGAAAATCTGGATAAGAAGGTTAGAGGAGTTTTTGTCTGGCAAAAATTTACATGAAGCAGTGTGTTGACAATGTCAGCATTTCCTAGCATGCTGTATGAGCTTTAATTCCAGGAGATGCATCATTTGGCCCAGCTAGTCTCCAGTATACTTCATCTTCAGGTTAAAGGAGTATTCAAAAGAAGGCCTAGCATACCTCAGAGGTATAACCCTGCATATAAGCCTCTCCATGAAAAAAAAGTCTGGATTTTATGCACTCTGGTGTTCACATGAAAGCAGCATTGCTCAAAACCATGCACTTCAGAATATTCTTTGATTGTGATACCTTGCACCAGCACAGGGCAGCTGTGGCAGCTGCCACCAGCTCCCTGCAACAGACATGAAAAAGCAGCCAGTGAGCAACACTTCCTAAAAGCAGTTTGTATGGCTGAGGGCAGGTATTTAGGCCTGCTGCAGCCAAGTTTCACCAAATCTTTGATTACTTCAGCCTGCCACCTTTGGAAGTTGTCCTCCTAGTCCTTATATTGACAAGGATTATAAAAACCCACGGAAGTTGAGAGGTTTGGAATGCATCTTCTTCCAGGTGTGAACACACCAAAAAGGATGCATGGGTGGAAAGAACTAGAACAGCATTGCCTTGCTGAAAACCACGGGTTTGACAGTCACTGGTGAAAACTCTCTGACCTGGGAGTATCTGCACCAGTCACAAACCCAGCTTTTATTAGAAAGAAAATCAACTTGCTGCAGCTAACAGAGACATATGAATCTTCATTCTGCCTCTCTGGGAAGACAGCTACAGCGAACGAGAGAGGTCAAGAGAAATCTGATTTAGGAGAACACATTTCTGTTCCTCAAAGCTATTCCCCAAACAATTCCATTCTTTGCTGCAGGAAAAGAAAGCAGAGAAACTCCCCTCCCATCATGTTTCAAGAGAATTGAGCCCTCTTAGCTCTTTGTACTCTCAGCCCTATTTGCTTATCACTTGTGGCTCAGACAGATAGCTGCAATTCCCACTGGGTTCCCAGAAGAGATTAATTATCCCACCTAGGAACAAAGCATCCAGGAACCACTTAATCACACTTTTCAGAGAAGAGAAGAAACTACCCCATTACTGGCCAAGGTGCTGGCAAGGATGTTCTGGCAGCATTCAAGGCTGGAATACCAGACATTAGGCTTGTTCTAATAAAGACACTTGGATTGCAAGACAGGCTTTTCCTTTTTCTGTTGAGCTGATAGCTACTTGTCACCTGCCTTCAGGGTGAGACAGCACTCATAGGGGTGCAGTATTTGTTGGCAGAAATGCTCCCCCTCCACGAAAGCCCAACAAAGCAGCTGGTGTATGCAGTGAGAGGACACAGAGCATTCAGGGAATTACACCCCTTCCCAGGAGAGTAAGCTATGTAAATAGAAAAAGGAAAGAATTTTGCTCTGCATGAAAGCATATTCTTGCTCCTCATTGCCCAGGGACTGAACTTAATCACTAATCCTCTGCATCTAGTAGCGGAGGCAGAACTCCAAGCCACAGGACTGTGCTGGTGTAGCAGGAATATTTCCCTGGAGACAGCAGCTCACAGAAGAGATAAGGTACATCACAGCTTTTGAGTGACAAGATTGCTATCGCAGTCTGTGCCTCATTACTATTTTGAACCTTCAGCACAGATCTATGATGCCTTTCCAGGATTAGCCTACTTCTAAAGCTAAAGAAAGTCTCTCTTAATTTACAGCCTGTTACTTATTTAACACCAGAATCACAGTAATTGAGAGTGCCTTTGGACTATCTCAGCATTTTAGCTGTACAGTGTACTTGGAATATCACACAGGACTAGAGAGAGCATACAGAGAGATGCCAAATATGGTCCTTGGCTTAAACAGAACACCTTTTAGGTATAGAAACATTTTGTCCTCATACCTAGAAAGCACAAAATCAGATGGTATGAACTGCCTTCTTCTTTAAATACTGTGTGTTTTTTTCTTCCAAAGAGTCCCATGAACAATCACCTTGGTAAAGTTATTAAATTTCCATATATGGCTTCAAGTAACAGAAATACAAAAACCGGAATTGGAGACAAGTCAGGTCCCAAAGTTCTGGCCTAAAGATCCCCTGCTTTGCATTCTGGAACAAAGTCTAAATGTAAGCATGTTGCAACTTCTCTTGGGGTCAAAAATCTTTTTTGAAACACATTCTTTAAGAGCACTGTAATTCAGATGAAACAAAATGAAGTTCTTTACCAAAGTACACACAGGCTCCAAAATACATATTTTGATATCAGAATTTTGCTATGCTATCATGTATTTTTATTACTTTCACCCTTTACAGCACCTTGAAACTTCTGGCTGCCCCAAACCAAAGGGCTATTTTGAAACAGGGGAAGTGGACAACTATTGTGCAACATTAAAAACTACTGGTTTGTAATTTACGAGCAGTAATGAGCCGCTGCTATTGACCCTGAATTACTCATGCAAAGACAAAGCAGTTAAAAGTAATGGGTATCTGCTTCAGCTCAGAGCAATGAGGACACTAAAGATAGTATATAAACAGTCGAGTATGTGCCAGCTATGCAGACAGATCTGCTCTAATTGGATGGGCAGTACACCTGCAGCATAGGCCAGTCAGGAAAACACACTGTCCATCATGCTGGAGGGAAATTAATAGGAACAGGGACAGTGCACCCCACGAGTGATTACCCAGCTCCCCTCTGATGACTTACTTTCCCTCTGATCCATAGCTGTTCATGCTGTCCTCGATGGACTCGTGGCTGGCCTGGCGGACGGTCCTGCTGGGCATTTCCACAGCCAGGCCGGTTTCTGTGCTCCTCTGGATGGCTCCTTTCAGTCTCCGACCATCACCATCTAGGAACACAAGGGGGGAAAAGGCAGTCAGCCTCTGTGCCCAGAGCCTGCTGTGCTGACAGAGCCAAGGAGAAGCAGAGAAGGTCTTTTGGAAGACCAGTGTGGCATCTGTCACACAATGTTTCCCTCACTCAGCCCTGCTTCATCAGCAGCTCCCAAGTCACCTCTGGAACACACTCACTGCTCCACCATGCCCAGCCAGGCAGATACTCAGAGCATGCACACCTGCCCTACCTACTCCAACCATTTGTACCAATTAATTATCCATTGAGCAGGCAGCCACACCAGCTGGCTACACCCAGAGCTACCCAGTCAGGGAACACAGTAGCAGCAACCATGGGCACAGCTGAGGTCTGCAGTCTGATGCCTCCAAGCCTTTCCCAAGTCCCCTGTTGCTGCCTCAGGTTGTGTGGAACAGCACAAAGAGTGGCAGGTCCTGGTGGGCATTGAGTGAGCAGAGGGGAGGAAAAGGCCAGGCAGCACCAGAGGTGCTGTGAAAGCAGGAGCCCTCCCAGACCAGCCACAGGGGAATAGTTGGGCACAGCCAAAACGTTCCCTGGTGGCCCTGGAAAGCACCAGCAGTGGAAAACCCTGGAGAGGACTATTCCCCTTGGTAGACGCCCTCAGCCACAGCATAGAGGGAATTAAGTAGGTTCTGGTTCCTCCTGGGTGCAGTCTTCAGAGGCTCAGCCCTCTGAAATTAACAGCTGCTATTTTCATCCTCCATCTCAAGCAGTCTGTTTCTGAGAACAAACCATGTTATGTAATGAATATGTAATGAATACCATTACTATTAATTGCTGTAGCTGGTGTTAGGAAGCTCCAGATATCATCCCACATAGAGCACTCATCCTAAAACACATCTGCTACAAGTTTTCTGAACGAAGCAAAATTATCTAAATCCTCTAAAGATGCCCAGTCATTACCCTGGATTCAGGCAACAAACCTCTGACCCATGGTGCTCTCAGAAACCTTCCAGCTTTTTTGAGTACCAGCTCCAGAGGAGAAATGACCCAGCTACTGAGTCTGGAGAACTCAGGATCTCCAAATATTAAAGAAAGCAAATCTTTCAAAGAATCACAGGATGGGTAAGGTTGGAAGGCACCACAGTGGGTCATCTGATCCATCCTCCCTGCTGAAGCAGGGTCATCCTAGAGCACACTGCACAGGATTGCATCAGGACAGTGCTTGAATATCCCCAGTGAGGGAGACTCCACAACTTTCTGGGCAACCTGTTCCAGTGCACACAGTGATGTTCTTCCTCATATTCAGGTGGAACTTCTCGTGAATCACTTTCTGAACTACTTTGGAAATATGAGGGTATGTGTAATAACCTGCCTAAAATACACTGTTATTTGTAGCAGGCTGCCTGACCTAAAATACTTTTCTTTAGATCTTAGTGTGAAGAGGGACTTCAGAAAAAAAAAAAAAAAATCAGTAAAATACCAGAAATGCTTCCTATCCCACTTCTCCAATTATATCTACATGGAAATGCAAAGACAAAAATTCTCCTATAAATACAGCTGTAAAGTACCTTTTCCTCTACTATCATGAGGTTTCCAACTGGGAAAACATGCTGGCCCCAGGGCTCTGTACCAGCTGCTGTCCCCACATATGGTGCAGCCTGTGTACACATGTCCCTATGAGCTAAGGGGATCGAATTTGCACGTTCTGGGTTAACATTAACTACAGTTTGTACTGTTTGTGTGCCTAGAGCAATGCATGAAGCCCATTGTATAAATCAGGAAGTTACACAAATGTAAAACATATTTCTCATGTGCTTTCAAAATCCAAACCTTCAGGCAAGAATAACAATATGGGCATCAACAAAAGTGAAGCTTTGTGAAATGGCGGTGGCTATTCTCCCAACCAGTGCAGAGCAGCATCCCTTTGATGCACCCTCTTCAGCCTTGTGCAGCTCACTGGAGCCTCTGAGGGCACATCCCACAGCCATGCAGGCAGACTTGATGGTGCATTTTATTTGTCTTGCATTCACCTCCACAAACAATCTCTGAGTCATCCACACGCACCAGCGCCCATCCCCCCTTCACGTGCGCACTCAGAGAGAGCACTCATCCTCCTGCCCTCTGAGGTTAGCCCTCACAAGAGCTCTGCTGGCAGCCAGAGTCAAAGCATCAAATGACACAGATGTAGGAAACAAATTAAAAATGCCCCACTGCCCAGCCATGCAACATCTGTTTAAAAAAATCTCTTCTTTCCCCAGTCTAATGAGATGTGCCTGGAGACACTCAAAATTAAAAGACTATTCATCCACAGCTGGCAACAAACAAGAGGCTTGGGACAGAGCAAGGGTTTTGAGCAACACAAGGTGCTTGCTCTATTCTATCAACCATCTCCTGATTGAAAGCCAGGGAAATAAAGCAGAAGGGCCCAAAGGCAAGGAAAGGCAGCGCTGTTACCAGGGCACTGTACCAGAGATTCAGCTGGCACAGGGCAAGCAGCTGTAGAGCACATGCACAGCTTTCCACTGCTGGGTGGGTCATTTTCTGGTAATCCTGATTGCTTTTGCAGATTTAAAAAAAAAAAAAAAAAAAAAAAGGAAAAAATGGCAAAAGTTTAATCAAAAATCTCTGAAAAACAAGACAATGGGAATAAAGGACAAAAAACCTTTGTTCCTGTCTCTTCTTCCAGACAGAGATGCACAGCAACACCTGTATCTTACAAATGATCTCTCATTATTCTGAACAAAGGTTGGAGAACCTGAACCTTTCTGCTGAAAGTTTCCTTTGAACGGAAGGGGAATAATTTGTTTTGCCAAAAAGGCAAGCTCCCAAACCACAGCAACCAGAGGCATGACTGAAACATGGTAAGAGATCACCATAAGCACCAGAGATGCCATCAGAAAGGAGATATAGGTTCCTGAACTATCTATCCCCATCAGCTGGGAGAGGAGGACAGATCAGGGATAGCACACCTGGAAAGGAAATAAATATGGATGACACTGCATTTTGAATCTGTGAGCCAAGCAATAGTCACCTACCGTTAACCTTCTCTGGTCAGTGTGGAGCACAGCATAGGGGCTGTGCCTCCTCCCCTTCCTGAAATCTTTGTGCTTTGACACCTTTGCCAATCAGAAGGTAAATGATATGCATCTATGTGGGTGTTGCCTGGCAAAATCATTTGTCTTAAATTTGTCAGTGGTATCTAAAACGAGTAAGAGCAGTATCGACATTTTCTGCAGCGTCACCAGATTTATTCCCTGCACCTCTTCCAATTAAGCAGCAAACAACAGAGGGTAAGCAGTCAGTCAAGCCTGCAGTGCAACACATCACTAAGAGAGGATTTTACTTCGGGATGACCTTGGGAAGAAGAAATTTTTTGGTCAAATATCCAGGATGAAGATAACACAGCACCTTGCTGACGCCAACAACCAGAAGGGCCCAGCAGTCACTGCCAAGTTCTCAGTGTTGACAGGTGCTTCGATTTTGCTCTGTTCAGCAAAACAATTTATGCTTGGCTAAAGAAGATCTTCCAAAGCACTATCTGCTCTCAGCTTGAAGATATCCAGAGATGAAGAATCTGCCATTTGTCTGCACAGTTTATTTTGCTACCTGACATTTAGAGATGTGGCTTAAGTTTGCCTGGTTTCAGCTTTCCCACATCAGGTTTTTTTAGTGCCCTTCCACACCCCTGCTTTGTGTTCTCACGATGAAGATTTTTCTGCAGTGCAGATGAGTTATCTCTCAATCTTATTTTGACAAGTTAAACAGACTGAGATCTCTATGTCTCTCATGCTCTGGCATTTTTTTTTCTCCTGGCCTTGAATCTTTATAACAATCTCCCAGGTTTTAAACACCCTTTTGAGAACAGAACTAGAGCCTTCATTTTAGTGCAGAAATGCATAGAGAGGTAAAAATCAGCTTGTACTCTGATCTTCACTACTTCTGCTGGCATCTCCCACAGTGAGCTCCTGGTCACATCACACCTCACCTGGAGATGGTGCAGTCCCTTGCCTGTCCTGCTGGTACCACCTTTCAGAAACTTATATTAAAAAATATGTAAGAAAGAGAATGTTATTTGAAGAGAAAGCAAGCAAAACTCCAGACAGCTTTATACAGCTCTCCCACCTTCAGTACTATTTATTCTCTTTCTAATGTCCACATCCCCTGTGAATTAAGTGAGGTTTAAACTTATGCATGCTCCAAATCAAATGAAAACACTGAGCACCACCAGGCCTTCAAGAGAGCCCTCCTGCCTTTGAGGCTTTTCCTTGACAACAGCTTTTTGATATGTGAAGCAAGTTTTCAGTCCATTTATCACGATCACATTTTTAGGGTCATGTTGTTCTAGGACAAAACCCTAACGTACTTATCACATTTACCCAGATAGCTGTGTCTTCTAAAACTTGGAGAAAAAAAATTTCTCACAAGACCCATTTTCCCTACATCCTTCTTGACTGATATTAATTATATTCCATCATTTTGTTCATTATTAATTAGATCTCATTATTATGTTTCCCCTCATCTTTGAGTGACATCCAATCAGCCAACCAAAAGTTCCTTCCAGACAGCCCAGTAATGAACAAAGAGGGGCAAGGTGACCGTGCAGGTGCCCTGTGCAGAGCAAGCACCTTCTGGAAAGTTCCTTTAACTAAACTTCCAGCTGTCAACCACACCAAGAGGCAGCTCATCTCAAGGATGGTGCCACTCCCATGGAAGAGCTGCCACCAAAGACTAAATTTGCCTGAAATCATGGGGATGAGAAAAGTAAGAGCAACGCTGCTCCCTTCTCTCCCCCAAGAAAGAGTGACCACTTCTCATGTCCTCTTCTACATCACTCCCACACAACTCTTCCAAGCTCTTCCCCTTTGCTACTGATAGGGCTCTCCATGCTCAGAGGCCAGCAAGTCTTGAAAAATCTATGTGAGTCCTGCAATAGCTCACCAAAAGGTCATGATTATATAATTATTACTCCTACACAGAATTACTCTATGATAGATGTTCATTGATGGCATTTCTGAGAGACAGAGCATGCCCTTCTCACTGTTATCCCTACACTGTCTCCTCTCTTGTCACTTCCTTTTCCTGTACCCAGGTACTTGTTACCATCTTTCTCTTCTCCACTTTGTTTTTAATTTTCTCCTCCATCGCAGTTTGCCACCATCACAAAAAGAAACCAGCCTGATGCATGTGCTACAGACCCTCCTGTACTTTAGAATTAATTGGTATTGATTTAGCCCTGAGATCAGGCATTGACTGAATTTCAACTCAATCAGCTTGACTCCTAAATTACCCAACCACTTCCAAGCACAGAGCGCAGTGGCCCCCAAAGCACGTGGACACAGCACCAACATGGGCCACCCAAGACACCAAGGGTGTGGCAAAACAGCTTGGGCAGCTGTTACCCTTTCCCAAACTTCAGCTTGAGATGTCAGGGGGAAAATCAGAAAGAAATCAGTTGGATGCTTACTTTCATTTTGTTCCTATTGCAAAGCCCTGGAAAATAGAACATTTTGTATTTTCCAAGAAAGTTAGTCCAAGCTTGAGTGAAGAGACTGCATTCCCACCGCTCTTCTTACCCAAGTGTAGCAGTATGGAACAATTCCCATCCAAACATGCTGCAGGGCATCAACCTGGGCAGACTCTGCTCTCTGGGTTCACACCTGGGTTCCTCAGCACACAAATCGCCTGCTTTGCTCCAAAATACAAACTTGCACTTATGAAGCAAGAAAAACTGCCAGCTCCAGCAAGGGAACGCAGAAAAACCCATCTGGCAGAGTCAAGGAAGCCTTCAGAGCACGTTGTAGATCATCAGAAAGCAGAGACAGGACAGGACCCAACTGCCTGCAGAGATTTGCCCAGAGCTATCTCCTTTCAGTTCCTGCTGAATCTGCCTGCTCTGCCCTTGGCTCAAATACAGGCTCATAAGCATTTTCATTTTCCAGAGCCACTAACTTCACCCTTTGGTTCTGACCTTAAGAGTTTTTTTCTATCTTTCGTCCCCATGAAGATCTGCCCCTCAGAAAAGATGAAGCAGGTCAGTTTGGGGCTGAAAATGAAGGGAAAACACTAAGCACCCACCTGGATAATATCACCTGCTGAGGGGAGGAAGGTGCTTGAGACCGACAACTGGTCTTTGGCATGTCTGTGGGCAAAAAGCAGCAGTGGGAGTCTCAGCTCAGCTCTCACTCACATCAGACTGCTAAGGCACTGACCATTTCATCTCCTACCTATTTTCAAGTACTCTGAGGAAAGAGTTAGCACAGTAACTTCTCCACTTGAAACTTTGTCACTGCATTGTTGTTCCTGAAATGTCTAAAAAAAAAAAAAAATTCTGTTTAGTCAGATGCTGACTCCCTGTGACACGTACTAAGACCTGTGTGCTATGAATCAGTTCTGAGATGAATAAAATTTCCATTGTTCCGCTTCAAAGGAGAAAAAGAGAAGTCTTCCCACAGCCTTGCATGAATACCCAACACCTGTGACAGCCTGGCACACGCTGAGCTGTGGGCTGTCAGGGTGGGCAGCACAGGCCCCTTTACAGGGGTGTCTCTGTCAGAGCAAGCCCTGATGCTCTCCTAAGAGCTGCCTCTGCTGAGGAAAAAAAAAAAAAAAAAAAAAAAAAAAAAAAAAAAAAAAAAGAAAAAGAAAAAAAATACTGGATTGTCACTTCAGAATGCAGTTTAACGAGATGAACTCAATCTCATCATGCCTGGCAAGCCCTGACATCCTGCCAAGCATTCCCTACATCAACATCCTAATGGAGTGTGAATTATGAGCACCTAAAGAGAGGCAGTTTGTACTGTGCTCCAGAACATGCCAGGCTATCATCACAGCCTGAGTAATCCACCAGAATGACAGAAAATGGCTGGGGATAAGCAGGGGCACTAATCAGGCTGTATGCTTCATTCCCCTTGTCCTAGTTTCAGACACCAACAAAATCACACCCTTTCTTTCCAAATTAAGCACAGAATCTTTATGGGATAGAAAAAAAAATATTTCAACATGTTAATTCTTAATCTATGGAGGTTAGGTACATTCACAGGGCTAGGAAAGTTCAATCAACTCTTCTTGTGAGAGCCAGAAAAATAGTAAAATTAGCAACTATTTGCATTGCTGTTACAGCTACTGACTCCAGCTGAATGCAGAGCAAGGCCAGGACACCCTGCCTGCATGGTAAACCTCTGGAGATGCCACCTCCAAATTCCCAGTGCAGCACAGTCCCAATACATCCCATTATTGATCCACAAGGGTATTTTAGCACAGAAAGGCTTCCTCTCACCCTAGAGCTCAGACTGGTCACCCACACCAACAGGCAGTGCTGACACCTGTGCCCAGACGTGTGGATGTCAAACCAACTTCCCCTGAACCCAGAGGTTTTTGTTCTTCCCCCTCACCATTAGAAGAGAACCAAAAACCATCCACAGGGTTATTTTGATGAGCTGCCTTCCTTAGTTCCCCCACAACCCAGCCCAAACACCAACTCCTCACATACTTAAAGCAGCATTTTTTTCCTCCATGCTGGCCTGAGCTGCAGTTTGGTTTAAATCCAACTGTGCTTGTATTTAAGCTAGTCTCCACCCCAGTAGATGTTATCTTCTCTTATAGCTTGGCTGGGGCATGGGTAGAGCATCAATTTTTTTCCCTTTCTTCATGAGCTCCATTTTCGTAGTTTAAACATATTTTTTCTCCTACTTTTTAAGTTAAAACCAAATAGTTCCCATGATGCTATTTTTAATTTTGACCTTTTTGATAATTCTATATGAAAAAATTTAATGGCCAAATTTTTCATTTAAAAGTGTCTAAAGAAAAAGTTCTGCAACAAACATGTAGCCAGGAAAATCACTTGGATATTTTATTCCTTTCCTGTTGAAAGAGAGAAAGCCAACAGCCAAAAAGGTAAACACATATGTTCCACTGTCAGTGACTTTCAAGTGGAGTTTTTGACTACCATAAAAAATTGTTTAGCTTTTCACTATAAAAAAGATGCAGTACCATAACACTAAAAAAAATGTTCAGTTCCTTCAGAGTATTTCATGGGAACTACTTTGCAGCTAAACCCAGCTCTTCAGAATTCTTTCCATGTCTCTATTTTGTTTGCAGCAGGAGGATCCAAATAGCTTCATCTGATGGCTGCTTTTGCATTTTTATTTTTATAAGAAAATGGAACACACTGCCCCCTTCTCTTCCCCCAATCTGCCAGGCTTTGCAGTAGAGTCTGATTAAATGAAATGTCCATAGCCCTCCAGAAAATTCACTGCTGTAATATTTCTGCAGCAAGCTAGCAATGAAACCTGAACACTCCCCTGTCTGTAGCCCAGGTCTCCAGGGAAAGACAAGCAGGGAACTGCTGATGCTGCAGCAATTGTCTGGGACATGTCTGGGACAGACACATCCCACATTCCAGGCCCTTCTTCATCTGCTGCTTTTGGGCAAGGGGTGATGACTTAAAAATGTAATCCTGCTATGATATTTATAGAGCAATAAACCACAGATACACACACACACATTCTCACTGCATGGCAATTAGGGGATCCAATCTTCCCACTTCTTGGATTTTGGGTTTTAAGCCTCACCAAGAGTTAAACTCCTCTCTGACATCAGCCTACCTGGAAGCCCTGGGGGTCTGCAGTGCAAGTATGTACCACATCAAGGAAAATTTAGCTGATGGGCTCAGAGAACATGTACATTTGGCACAGGCAATTAATTTAACTGATTTATTTAAACCATTACACTGCAATATTTACACCAGAGAAGGCTGAGGGAAGCGCCACAAAGAATCAACAACCAGCAGTGCTCTACATGTCCTCAGTTCCAAACTTAGAACTTTGCCAGCCCTCAAGATGTGGGTATCAGGAAAACATCAAAGTAAAAAGATGAGTGGTGGTCAATGTACCAGCACCCCCAGGGCTTTCTTCTTGTTAATTAACAAGGAGAATTAGAGGTCAAGCCAATTCGTGTCCCTGTGTCTGGAAGTCCTCCGGCTAACCAACAGAAGTTGTGAAGGCCAGGTGAGGTTCTCTACTTAATTACAACAGAGTTGAACCAGAGCACCTTAATGTCCTAATTCTGCCATCCATCTCACATTATTAATAACCAAGGATGTTGCTTAAGTCCAGATTCTGAAATATGAATGAGCCCGAGCTGCAGAAAACCTCTTGATTTAGAAAAGGATCACAAAAATGAGGTGAATTCACAAAAATAAAGCTACTAGAAAGAGCCATTGTAGAGAAGGATGGCATGAGATGAAAGAGCTGCCCTGCCTACACTTTACTAAGCCAAGAAACTTTGCATGAGGCTGCTGTGCCCTTCCTGAGCCTGCTGGACCTGCCTGGTCACCAACCGTCCCTCCTGGCTGAGCCCAGCATCTAGCTCTTCACTTGGTAACTTCTGGGAAGCAAGCAGCGGCAAAATGACTTCAGCAGCCTCTTTGCAAGCTGTGCTTCCCTGCTGCAGAAGAGGACTCAGGCATGAGCCTCCTGAAGCCACCAAAACCTCCCAGAGGTGCTGACACACCTTTCTGTCCCACTGCATGCTCAGCTCCAGTGGTCTGCTTTCATCTACAAGGTGAATTTTAAACTGAGATTAGGTACCAGGCCTTTTCTCCGAGGAGCACTATTTATGTCTCTGTCTCTCTACCCAGAGCCATCTTTTCCAGCATTTTTAGTGTCTGCACATCTTGGACTTCTCCCCCAGATTTGGCTGAAACTACTAAGTATCTGCTACATAGTAATGACAGGAAGAAAGTCAAGACAGCAGCTTAACCACTGAAGAAATATTTGCCTCCCTCAAAATCACAGCTACTACGCTGCAGGTAAAGTTTAGTTTTAGTACAGACCGAATTCAGAGGAAGCAGTTGACAAGGCCATATTTATTAATGAGATTTCTTCCCTTTTCTTTTGTCCTATTGACACTCTTACAGGAGCAGGCAGCTTTGTCAAGACCACGTGTGTGTGAGCACAGAGAGCAACAGTCTTGGCACAATGAATGAGTCATGCAACCTTTTGTTCACTCGTTATAAATACAATTAAAAACACAGCCCCATTTCCTTAACAGGCACAAAGCCACAGAACCCTGGAGTCATTCATGAACTAGAATCCTGGTGAAGAATTGCATTTAGAACAGCATTTGATTTGTGTTTAGCCTGGGTTATAATTACTTCATCATATTTTCCTTAAGGAAATGAATGATCAAATTCACAAGGAGTTGACTTTAACTATACACACTGCTTAATAACTTGTGTCCATTTGGAAGCAATTATTTGATCCACTGTGGAAGCAGAGAGGGGGTCTGGCTTCCAGAGAAGTTAAACAATTTCAGGCATTGAGTTCCTAATTCCAGACAATCTCACCAGATGTTACAACTATTTGTGTCAGGCTTCATTGAAGGAGCTTTCATGGAATACCTGCAGCAAATGCTAGAGGAAACAAACCTTCTTCCCCTCTAATTGCTTTGACTCACATGGAGATATCCAGGTATCCTGTGACAGGTCCACAGCTATGGAGTGTCTTGTGCCAGGCAAGTACCACAGCCCACCACAGGTACACTAAAGGGAACCCTTTTCCTCCCAAATGGAACCAGGAACTCTACAAACCCCTGTTTATAGCACACCTGTGGTGCTGAAGGGAAAGCTCAGAGAGTGACTGCATTTCCCAAACGCCTGCAAGTGGATTGCTGCACTCCTCTCACATAGATCCTGTCCAGGATCAAGGCTCTGGATCAAGTGCTGGGTTCAGCTTGGGTGGAGTGAAAGGAGAGCACCCTGCCCTTCATGATTGCAGTAATTTCACTGCAGACATCTCATGACAGCTGGAAGGGAAGGTCAGGCTTCAATGGCCAGAAGCAGGACAGGAGCAATGATTCCTTATGATGCTAAGTCGTTCACGGCGACTAAGAAATCAAAGTGAGTTTGGATCACTGCAAACAGCCCTGCCAATCACACATCATAAATATCTTCAACTGGGGACAAGTCAGGCCATTACACATGGAAAACACCATCCAATACCAAAAACAGAGGCGCTGGAATTTAACTAGCAGACACCTAAGAAAAAAAAACATTCAAGCAAAATTTTCACAGCCCAAACCCTGAAGAGACACATGCAAGCTCTCATCCGAGTGACACACTCTCCCACAGACGAACATGGCAGACACAAAACTGCCTCCTACATCTGCTTGCTGCATGCACAGAAGCAGCACTCAGACAGAAAAACATCCCAGATTACTTGAAGTCCTTTGGGAAATTCAGTTCACCATTTGTCTATGCAGAGTATTGAGCTTTCAATAGAGGAGAAAAAGCCCTTTGGCCAGAGCTGGAAAATAAATATAATGTGTTAATCTCTGCTGAAAGATACTGCAGAATATGGGAAACCAAAATATCATGCCTGGCTGCAGGTTACTGAGGATGGAAGCAAAAAGTCATCAGATGAATACAGATCAATTTATACAGGAGATTAATACACTTTAGGAACAATAGCAAAATCTCGTTTGCTCAATTATCAGCAACTAGATACAGTAAGACTGAGTCCTTTATGAAGAAGAGGCACACCAGTGTTCAATATTGTATTGAACAGAATTTGCATTAATCCCTCACAGTGAACAACAGCCACACACCAGCACAGCACCCTGAAAAGCAATGCCTGTTTGCAGCATGACATGTACCTGGCAGAAAGCTCACCAAAATCCCATGATCTGTGCCAAATATTTCCGAACAAATTCTGCAGAAGGAGCAAGGATGAACAAAATGCTTTGGAGTGCCCTGCTAATCTCTACTATGAGAGCAGAAAAGAGAACAGATGAAGAAGCAATTGTGATACAGCCAGCATCAGCCTTGCAGGCAACACTGACCATTCAGTGAGATCAAACACGCATTAAAGGGCAGCGTGTGAGTGAAAAAATAGTTTTAATGTAGCCACAAAAAAAAAAAGTTTGATGGGAATCTCTTTATAAAATGTGCAGCCAATGACTGCCCAACAGAAATGGAAGAAGGTCAGGAGAGGACACCGTGCTTACGAAGCACCTGCATCACTGTCACTTCCAGCCTTCTGATACCTGCAGGTAACTTTCATGTTTCTGTTCTCAGATTAAACAACTGGGCTGACATGAGGAAGCCTTGGGATTTCTCAAGATGTTACTGGCAAGGTCAGAGAAGTGCAATCCCCTTCCATCACCGCCTGTGCTCCCTTTCACTCCGCTGTACAGTAACTCTGCCAGCGACCTGTGCCAGCCACCCACCCCACCAGGCTCCACCCTTCACACTCATTTCAACAGGGGAACAAACAGAAGGAGGTAGGACACACAATTCTGAAAGTGAACTTGAAGGTGAGACCCTCAGTCCCAACCCATTCACAGTCTCTGATCACAAGTCACAATTACAAATCGAGCTCAGGAGTGAAATAACATCCTTTCCTCCTCCTGCTGCCTGCAGAGACAGGAGTTCAGGGCTCTGTTTCCTTGGCAACACAAAAGAGCATCACAACAGCCTCCTCGCTAGCAAATGACATGTGAAAACGTGTCATTTTTTTTTCTCTCCAGTGTCTTTTATCACCAGGGAATAAGCCTGAACTCAGAACTCTCCACTCAGCAAGAATGGAAATAGCTATCCATTACTGCTATTTAAAATGCAGTATCTTTGGAGCCTTTAAGCTTGTCCAGAGGTAGGTAACAAGTAAGGGATTTTCATTTATTAAGTTAAGCAAAAAAAAAAAAAAGAAAAAAAAACCCCTAACCTTGCTGAAGTTCACCTTTTAAGACAAATTGTAGAACTTGAAGAGTTTGGGGGAAAAATGCAGCTCATAAATTTATGAGCTGCATTTTAGATTCTGTTAATATTCACTTTTGAAAAAGCATTAGAAATGAAGATTACAAATTTAATAATGCAACACATGGGAGGAATTATCCTTCTCCCCATATAAAAAGGCAATTTGCTCTTGCCTATAAATTGACTTTCTATTACTGTCATTAAACCAGCATAATGTGCTATAATTAGGGTCTGCCCTGCCACAGCTCTGTGGCAACCCATAGCCAAGAACTCATCATGCCAACTTTAGCAGACATCCTCATGAGGCGACAGGGACAGTGGCACTGCTGGGTATCTCCTCAATGCAGGACTTTGAGGGTGCTCATGGACATTTATGAGGGGTCAAAAAGAAACTGGATTAAATCAATGAGGAAAAAATTCAAGAGTAGAGAAAGTCCCAAAGCCACGAGTCAGTGGAAGCTGGGCCAGCATCCTGAAGAAGCATCCTAAGAAACATTGCCATCTCCCCTTCTCCAGGTACCTTGACAGACACAAAAATCTCTTACTCCTTCCCTTTTGCCACACCAGAGAAGTGAGATCACAGCCCTCAGACTGCAGCAGTTTCCCATCCATTTCCTAAGCTGCTTCCAGGTTCTCCTCCTCTATAGTTTGTGCAACTGGGTGCCCTGCATGGTCTCTGCAAGCCCTGTCCCTCCTGTGGAGTATCTGCCAGGCCCCTCTCACTCAACATGCCCATGTCTAACTCCACATGTGTCTGGACCATCAGGGATGATTTTGCAATGCCCACATGAGAACCTACTGAGCAGCAAAAGCATTAAAATCTATATTCAGTGGTTTCCTCAAACAGGCAACTACATTTAAACAGCTCAACTGAAAGAGCATTAAAATAGTGCTGGCAGGTATTTACTGTCCCATTTCCTACTGCTCTTTCTCCATCTTTAAGTTACTGATGGGTTGTGACATATCAAAATAACAGAAATCTCAATAACAGAAACCTCTTTCCCACTTCTCAGCAGTAGCCCCATTCTTCCCTTTCACCAGCCAGGTACCTAAACAGCTACATGTTAATTCTGTCATCTGCCTGGGGTTTGTTTTTTTGTTTGTTTGGTTTTTGTTTTTTTTTTTTAACCATTTTCACTCATAATTTATGCAGCAGAAGCTGGAAGACTTGCTCACATCTCAGTTACTTCTGGAACAAATCTGAGCAACTAGCACCAAGAGAGTGAGTTGACAGCATCTGCTGATGGTTTTTGCCCCTCCTTTGCTCATGAATTGCCCTGAGTTTTAAAAGAAAAGCAGCTGATACTTGTTCAGTGCTCAGTGCACCCCCAGCAGGTGCTCTGTGCCTGAGGAAGCAGGTTAGCAGGCCAGGACAGCACTGCTCCTTCAAGCACCACTGGCCAGCTTTGACAAGATGTGCCCTTTGACAAGTCAGCTCTCAAGATTGCTGGATGACAGTTCCCTTAAAAACTTCTCATTTACTCAAATATTCATTCAAAGGAGCTTAATGGTTTGGAATGAACACAAAGGGGACTTGTGATAATCAAAGTGAACCCATTTGCAGGTCTGACACATGCACAGAAAGCAGTCTGCAGTCTCCACCAAAGCCTGGTTTAGTTTCCCTGCTGAAGCAATTTTTAGGTCAGAACATGTGCAAATGTTTGGAGGTCTGTGCTTTGTCCTTGGCCTGGTTTGGAGAAAGATATAATATTTTGCTTCTGCTCCAACTGCACATTTTCATCAGAGAAACCACAAGGCCACACAATTTGAAGTCACTACTGAATTCTATTCCTCTGGATCCATGAATGACTAGTACATCCTCTTTCTATCACATTAGCCATATTCCTGATTGAATTGTCATCCTGTGGTATCCATTCTGCTTAAAAAAATCTCCCTTTATAAAGCATGACTTGGCTTTTCTGAACATTACACAATATTTGTCTTTCCTATGTATTTTCTGCTACAGATACGTGACTTTTTCCTGTATTTTACTGTCATATGGAACAGCTTTCCCTTTCAATAGTCACAGCTGCTTAATGAATTCAAAGTGTGACATTTTGTTTTCCACGGTGAGGTGTGTGAGAAGTGTAAACTATGGCTGAGAGATGAACTAGAAAACACAGAGGGCACTGAGCCCTTCCCACCAGACAGACACAGCACTCTCAACAGCACCAACTGCACCCTGCAAGACTCAGCTTCACTCAATTAATTGACAGACTTCACTAAGGAAATCAAAATGTCAACTTTAGGAAGTACATACAAGTTTCTATACACAATACAATTTCACAATCCCCAAAGAGATCCTCTCGTGCTTGACACTCAATGTGCAATCCCACCTGGACACTTGGATGCTTTGCTCAAACAACAGTTCCAGGATCCAAGGGGATTCAAAGCCTCAAAAGACTTTCCAGAGCACTGCACAATTTCCTCTGATGTCGCCCACACGGGAGGCTACAAATTGGCACCAGTGGTTGTCAACATTTTGTTTTGATCTTCTGGCAAACAAATCCACCCTCTGAAATGTTTGCAGGATGCCGAGATAAAGAGCAGCAATGAATAAAACCCAAAGAATTTTGACGAGTTTATTTTTACCAAGTAATCAATACCTTCTGGCAGTCTTCCTCCAGCTCTAATAATACCAGTGAGGACAATGACCCTTGGCAGGTTTTGTACACTGCTCTACAAACATTATCTAATTAACCATCACAATCCACTCCTAGAAAAAAGAAACCGTGACCTGAAGTTCTTCTACAACAAGAGAGAGAAAACGAGTGCTGGGAAGGGCCACTGATAACAAGGTTATGGTTTGGGAGTTCCAGCTCTTGCATGTCCAATCTAACCATGCTGTCCCAAGGGCCAGCTCCAGGGAAATGGTGTGTTTTTCACACAATTTGTGCTTAGCACAACCCTTGGTTTCACTCAGCTGTGAGAAAGCACTAGGACAGTGTCCAAGCCAAGTCATTAATAAATCAAACGACAATAAAGCAGTCGGAGGGAGATGAATTATTGAAATCAAAGCAACTTAGTGCTCAGAGACAAAACTATGTAAGCTTGGGACTACTGAACATGGAGCCTGATTTTCCTCAGAACACCTTTACTGACATGCTGCAAACTGCCAGTCCAATCTACCTGCACCACAGCTCAGAAGAGGATTCAGCATTTCAGTGGGGTGCTGGTATCTTGATGCTGATCATCAATATTAAAGATGGAAGAGGAATCTTAGGTCATCAAGTCAACTACAAAAGTACCTCATGGGATGCTCACCTAAACTAAGTCTAAGAAACTAGTCTAAATCCAGAGTCAGCATATCTGTCAATATAAATCCAGATCTGGATTCTTTCAGAGTATTTTTCTATTACTTTGGGGCAGCCATTACAGAGTCAAAATATTTAGTCAACTTTTTACTTCTACAGTCATTAATCATGCACCATTTAACTACTAGCTTGTCATTTACTCTCTTAATCCTTTTCAAATCCTTCTGCTTATTTTCACATCTTTTTTCAATCCCATTCTATGTGTCTTGCTAATTACACTCCTTAACTGTCATAGGCTGTTTCAACAGACATGTTGAGCCAGACGTGGTCTGATCACTTGCTGTGTTATGTGCCCAATGAATCGTTTGCTATTGAGATATTTAAAAGATAAACAATGTTACTGGAAGATGATCAATTGTACTTAATTATCTGGACAGCTGCCTGTAACTCTAGGGAGGCTGGGTGAATGACCATTTAATGATGTACTCAAACCCAAGATTTCCAACCTTGTTAAAAGAACAATGAGAAGGGAAAAAAAGCCTAGGGTTTCCATCTTCTCAAAATATCAAATTTTGCTTCCTTGGCGGACAATACTGTTTTCAAAGGACTGGTATTAGCAATTTTGCTGTGTCCTAAGCCAACCTTTCCTACCACTTTCAGAAGACTCCATCTCCAGAAGTCTGCACATGACAGCATGAGAGTCACAGGCCACCAAAAGTAAGGTCACATCCAAATGAGAGATGCCAAAACCTGATGACAGATGAATGAAAAAGAGCAGACAACACCTGAAAACTTAAAGAAAAGGGAATTATTCATGGCCAAAAGGAAGAGAAGAGGTACTGTAACATATATAGGAAAGATAGAACTGGGGGAAGTAGGGGCCAACCATGATGAAACAACTCTCAGAAATACCCAGAGCACTGGAAATGTCAGCCCAGCTTTATACGTCCACACATTCACTTCCAGTGACAAGCCTAACTACACAACTTGACACAGAGCAAATGTCACCCTGAACACTTCCTCTCTTGAATCTCAGTCTTCATTTCACTTCTACAACCATGTCCTGACTTGTCATGCTGGGGATGCAAACCTTAAAACCACACATATGTAATGAAGAGACAAGTTTACAAAGAGCCTGGAAGAGTAACCAACTCATTCAGCCCAGAAAAGAGGCTGGAGAGGGCCATTATATGCCATCATTGTTAGCTACTGATTCAGAATATTCAAAGATAGGAAGAACTGAGCACTTCCTTCCCTTCCACACCCATCTCCTCAGACATGGCTATCAGCCCACACCGAGGAAAGCATGCAAAGCTCGGAGGGGGGCAGAACTCCCTGCACTTGGTACAGCTTGTAGAGTTCTGTCTAGGCATGGTTTGCCACACCCATTGAAGCCAAAACGTGCAGCTAAAACAGGTGAAGGAACAAATATCTTCCAAACATCATCAGCACTATGCGGGAAGGTCGTGCAGCTTCCAAGTGCCAAGAAAAATGCCATGGACACCATAATTCCCAAATACACTCACATCATGCAACCCCATTAGATCAGCAGCTTCTAATTAATTCAGAGTGTGCATCAGGCCTCAAACATCTTTTGCTATCACCAAGACCTACTGAAAGTGATGAAGAGGAATCATTATGCATAACACCCTCCAGAACTTGCTGTAAACACATTTGGCAGCACAGGGAGGTTCCTTTATGGCATAATCCATTTTTATGTACACCTAATATTTTCAGGTTTTCAACTGATTGTCAAGAGTGTTTGTAGAGGCTGTTAATGAATCTCACTGCTAAAAGCAGTTACAATTCTGTAGCTATTAATACAACGTGACATCAGTTATATCAGCTTCCGAGTGAATCACAGTTTGCAATCTTGTAGGTGTTCGATAGCTGTTGTCACATCAAAATAGAACATTGTTAAATATACTCCAAGTCTGTCCTACTTCTGCAGCTCTTTTCCCCCTTTCTGCACTGCAGCCTTAGTGGACTGAACACCTGCAGGTCTGAAGAACTAAGGGGAGGAATGTCAAGAGGAAAAAACAGCTTGACTGTTAGACCATTCAGATCAGCAAGTTTTAAAATGTTCACTTTTGACTGCAATTTCCTCTCAAATCTAATGACTGTAAGAGGTTAAAAGAACAGGTCACCAAATCTTTTACAATGTCTAAAACCTCCAAGGTGTACTTGTATCAAAATGTTAAGCTTTTTTTTCCTCCTTGTAAACTGAAATAAAAGACTGATAATCTTTCCTGACATAGCAGTTTAGTATTAAAGCAGGCAAAATCCAGTTTTCAAACCATTAACTGAGTATTAACTCAGTATCAGACGCCAAATGCTGCTTTAATCTGCATAATTGACGTTCAAAGAACAGTCATGTCTTGGTCAGATTTTACATAAAAGCACATTCTCAACAAAACTGGCATAAGCCTGTGAAGTTTTTAAGATTTTGCTCAGTGAAACATTTTCAGACCATCATGTTGTCCCCGCTTCAACCCTCCCACCAACACTTTTCATGGAGGTAGTATCCTGTGTGGATAATCTTTGGAAATCCAGCCTTAGAGCTCCAGAGCAAAGAGTGTTAGAAAATATACAGCTTTCTGGATTTCAGGAAATTAAACAAAATTATGGCCTGAAATAAGACTTCCTGATTTTTACAGTCACTCTGTCCAACAAGCTTGCTGCCTTTCTGCAGCAGACAGCTGCACGAACAGGCTGTGAAAACAGTCAAATTCACCAAATAAAATGGACTGTGGATAATTTGCCTGGTATTATTCCTACAGCAACAAGCCAGATTTTGCCTCAACCAACCATGCAATATTTCATAGAGTGTTTTAGTAGGTAATCCAGGCAGTACTGAGACAGAAATAGAAAAATATTGAAACAGAGCCCACACAATGCCAGGTTTAGAGGTGCTTGGATTGGGTCTTGGGAAAAACTGAGTTTAGGACATAGCAACGTCTCCTGTGCAGGAGCAGTAAAAGGGCTTCTGCAGAGATTGAGCAGTCAGGTCACAGAACAGACCCACTCCTGTTACTAGGCAGATGGCAGGAATTCAGTGGAAACAGATGAAAAACAAGTTTATAAAACTATTAGCCTGGGACTCTGGCATGACTCAAAGCAGAACACTAGGCAGGATGGGAGAGCTGAGAATTATTGTTGTGAAACAGTTCTGAAGTGAGTCCAGACAAAGATATATCATTGAAAAATCCAATCTGCTCCTTCCCCTAGCCTCAACAGGTACTTCCTCAAACCTCATGTTTACCCTCTCAGACCTTTTAGACCAGATGTGAAGATCACAAGCTCTGGGTTTTATCATATATGACCCCTTTATGCTGTAGCACCACTGTGTGAAGAACAGCTTTGTTGTGTCCCCACACACCTCGAATTGCACATCCACAGTCTGTACACACTGGGTAGGTAAATCCTTAGTTAAACATCTCTTTGCCCTTGCCATTTGCAGAATCTTCACGTGCACAATAACTAACCTCAGATCCTCCTTCTCCTGCTCTAACAAAACACAAGCAGAAATGAGAAACATGCACTGGTGGAAGGTCCACAGGCTGTCATACAGGAAACATCTCTACCTTTGTTATTTCTTGCCAAGGCTTTAGCTTATACTGAGAACAGCTTTCCCTTTGTCAAGGGAAAAGAGCCAACAAACATGTGTGAAAAAAAACCATGCTAATTTTGGAATGCTAAACCATGCTAATTTTGGAATACGTTACCTGGCGAAAATACAGAAATATAGGAAGACAAGGGGAAAATAAACCTTGGGGAATACTGAAAACCCTGGCAGGACACAGAGGTAGCAGTAAAAACTGAAATATTTTTAGGCAGGCCCAAAACACTGATCAAGACATGATGAAACCTCCAGGTAGCCATGGAGGAAACTCCACCTAAAGGTGTGAGGCAGCTGTCCAAAAGCAGCCCCACAGCCAGCCGTGCCTGGGGCAGCTGATGGCTCCTGCCAAGGAAGGGGAGGAGGGAGCAGATCACTGCAGGCTGCAGATGGACATCACCAACAGGCCTGCTCTGGGCTCTAAGGACTGGCCCCAAAACAAGACCAGAGTGTCTTTCCAAATTCAGTGATGTCAGAGCTGCCTGATAGGAGTGTGGGTGATGGCAGGGAGGACACAGCTACTGCAGCGACCATCTGATGGAAGGAAAGCTGCTTCCTCAAATCCAGGTGCTTCTGAACCCAACCACGGCCATGAGAGGGTTGCTGTGCTAAAAGAAGGAATCACTGCCTTACTTAAGCCACCCAAAATCCCAGTGAGAGCGTCTCCTCCACCCTCAGCCCTGTAACTGAAGAAATCCATATGATCCCACACCACAGCACTCCTCGAGGCCCCAGATGGAGGAGGAAAGTGCATCGACGACAGCATGCGCTGACACCACAGCATGAGAACGGGTGTCATGGGATGCTAACGTTGCCATGGCAATGTCCTCATAGCACGTAACATTTTGACACTGTCTGTTTTGAGAGCAGCAGCACCGATGTGGCAGGCTGCAAAGGCAGGAGGAAGCGGCTGCTCGAGTTTCGCCACGCTTGTTACTGCAGCCGGCAGCCAATTCAAACTGTCTGGGCATTGGAGTTTGACCAATCTGGCAGCTCCGCTTCCTAAAGTGCACGAGGAAGCTTTTAACAGAAACTGTTCCATAAATCAGCCTGATTTAACACGAGCTGTCTGCCAGGCTGAGCGCTGGCCTGCACGCCCACTTTGGGCACTGCCTGTCCTGCTTTCCACACCAGCGTTGTCAATGTTCCCCCATCAACTTCCCTGAGCTGCAGAATGCCAGGGAGGGTCTGCTCCTCTGCTCCAGAGCAGCGGCCTCAGCCCCACACTTGCAGAGCTCTGGGGTGATTATCTGAACTGCCAGAAGCAGACATAGCCCCACATCCCATTCACTTTCAGCAAATACCAGAGACCAAAGCTCACAGGCATTTTTGAAAAAGCCCAACTTTGCACATTTAATGTTTAAAACAAGCACTGACTCTTGTAGAAACTGCTTACGGCAAAATGCTTGTTTTTATCTCAAGGTACATTAGATAATGTGATCTAAGCCTTTCCTCTTTACTTACATTAAAACCAGAATCCCATATCTGGAGTGGATGTACTGTGGACTATGTGATCCACAAAGGCAGATGTGTGGGGACCAAGCCACACAAAAATGCCTGGGTTTTGGCAAACATACCAAATTCACCACTGAAATGCAACAGTGGGTTATGACAGCAATTCCTTCTGGTTGGGGGGGATCTGGGGGAAAGCAGAATACTGACAAGCTTCAAAAGTTAGTCTGGAGCACTGTCTATCCTTGCTGTGAATTTAATTCAAACTGCAATAAGGGTGGAAGGGCTCTGCAGAAGTGGTGCAGAGCAGTTGCTCTAATCCCAGGGGCTACTGGTGCGGTCTCATGGCAGGAGATAGCAGGGCTTCAGCCAGAGGGACAGCAGCACAAACTGAATGTAAGGGACAGGGAAAGTTACCAGGCCAGAGCTGTCATGATATTTTCAGGAATTAATCAACTACAGCAGCTGAAAATCCAACAGGTATTAGAAAGGAAGTGCCTTCTCTTTATTTCTTCTGAAATAATGATTGAAACACAAATACAGATGCAAAGCTGCCACCTTAAAAATCTTGCGTGAAGGTTTCCTAACTTTTCATTGGAGCTGTGATGACATGCAAAAAATATAAGAATGGAAAGGTAAGTAGCAAAAATAAAAGAAAAAAAAATAAAACACCCACCCACACAATCCTCCCAGGATGCTGAGAAGTGCTAAACAAGGAGCTGGATTTACAACAGGAAAAAAAAAAATCTTAATCTTCTTAAGACATCTTGGCTGCAACACAATTAACATGTTTTCCATCCACGTGGCAGGATACATTCCCTGCTAACTGTAAATATGCATACTGCTGGTGGGCAGCTGGCAAAAGTCCCACACCACTGGGAAACTGTCACCACTGGGAAACTGTCACCACTGGGAAACTGTAATCCTCATCCACATTGCCCAGAGAGCTGAGTGAGGGGCAGCCTGTCCCCACACTCCTGTCCCTTGGTGACACTGCTGCTTCCTTGCTCAGGTGGGTCACTCTGAGCCCACCAAGTGCTGAGCTGCTGCTCCTCAGAAATGGTCAGGTCCAGAGAAGGACACAACCACGTGCTCCTTGGGCAGAGGGACTATAACCTCTTAAATCAGATGTCACCAATGTCAAGCACAGTAAGAACCACTATTATCCTCATTCCAGCTGTGACTGACACCCTGGCACTCCCTTCACTTCAGCATCATGCAATGAAGTGATGAGAAGGTGCCTGACAAAACAGGCCACTCTGGATGAACTGAAAGCAAAGGATGCTGCACTTCATCCATGGATGCTCAGTTACAGAGCATCTCCTCCCGCTCCCAAAATCATCCACACACATTGCTGCATGCCTGGAGCCCAGGGGATAAAGCATTTTATCACAGACATTTACCCCACCTCTCAATCCCACAAATATCCTATAAGCACAGGTCTTGCTGAACAACAGATTTTGATTTCAGACCAATATCCATGGGATAAAATAGCTCAACCCTCCAAATCAACACAAGAAAAATCACTAACGGCACATATAAAAACCAGTAATTTCAGAGCACTGAAAAAATTAACATACAAATGCCAGAAAGGGAATGAGTAACCAACAGCACTCATGCTGGGAATGATCTGGAAAATAGCACGGATCATACCCTGAGTGTTAGCCAGGAGCAAGAGTGTGTATTTACAGGAACACTGCATACAAAGTGTGGGAAACAGATACTCCTCACTGCAAGGGGCCAGACAGCAACCAGGGCATTGTCCACACTGCTCCTCCTGCACGATCCCAAGCCCAGAAAGAAGGCCAGCTTGGAAAACTGCTTTATGCAAAAAAAATCCCCCAAACAAACAGAAACAAAACACCCAACAAAAACAAAACCATCCACCAGGTTTCTTTGCTCCAAACAGCAAAAGGAGGTAGGGGGGATGCCAGGCAGCAGTGGCTGTCATTACAGTCATTTCCTGGCTTGGAATTACCAGCACAAGAAGGAACAGTTTTGTGATGTGAGGAGTTGCCTTGAAGAGGGCAGTGATCAATTGCTTCCCATGTTGCTGGGAGCAATGCAATAGCAATCCACTATTTCCATTCAGATTTAAGCTAAATTTTAGAGTAAACTATCCTTCTGATTATGAATAGATTAGTTACTCGGAGAACAGACACAAGGGACCCCTCTACCCCTACATTTGCAAGAATAAGGACAGAAAATAGTTTAAGTTCCTCTTAGTCATAAAACAGTTTTGAGAAAAATGTGTCATTTACCACTGTACACGGTGTACTCTCCAAATTGTTGAGTACTCGAACGTTTTAGACTGGTTTCTGCAAGGCTGTATGAGTGCTCTGTGTTTTGGACAAAGCTGATATAACACCCTGATGGCATGAAGGTGGAACATTATCCATCTCAGTGATTTAACTGTGGCTGGATTTGACTAAAAGGTAGGGCTACAGACCTTGCTGTACCCACGAGTGGTGAGGCTGTATCCAGGCTACTCAGCCTTTACAAGTGTGCTGCTTTGCAGAAGGAAAGCAAAAAATATAACTTAAATGCAGATTTCAAGGCAAGCATAATTTGACAGAAAGCAGAGTGCCTGATTTGTGTGTCATCAGCAGATGACTTAAGCAATGGCACAACTGATGGATCATTGTGTTGCAGAACCCCAATCGTGACACGTGTTGCCATACAGTAGAGCATACACCCAGAAAATAAAACCAAAGCCCAAGAGAACATCATTTGGATAGATGGGATATTCAAAATGTGTTGAACACTTCCGCAGAGGAGCAGAAATCCTCATTCAAATATGCTAATGGTGCTTCTCAACAGATGTCTGTAGGAGAGAGGGGGAGACAGCAGGGCTGAGAGTCTTGAGTGAGTCAGGTCTTACTGCCCCACCAAAACCATCAATGACTTACAGACCATTCCCTAAATTAAATTGTTCACATTTCTAATCTAACTGAAGGCACTTAAATATAAGCAAATAGTGCTTCAGAAGACAATTGCACAGATAAATTATTCCTCAAAACAACTACTCCAATCAAACTTAATTCTTCCCTACACAAAGCAGATCCACACATTCTGTCAAACAGAAATGTTGAAGCAAAGTAGTTACAGCATTTCACAACTTGTCCTGATGCAAGAATCTGACAGGATAAAGATAATTTTCTTTTTCCTGGAGAACAGAGTGCTTTTGAATTAATAAATGTTGCATTAGAATTAACTGCACATGAAATAGAAGCAGTAAGAAAACAGTGTCTCCTAGATAGAAAGCTTTCCAGGGACAGATTCTTCTGTCTGGAAACCAGCAGACAGCAGAATAAGAGAAAGAGATAGGCTTTCCCTGTGCCTGGCAGGGGTCACATACAACCCACCCTCAACAACTCCTGCACACACTACTGGAACTCAGCATCATCCTCTGAATACCTGTAATGTACATCAGGCCACCTCTGAGGGAAGGAGACACGAAGCTGTGCTCTCCACGGCTGCACAAGCTGGGGGGACAGCACAGAGCCACCATCACGGCCCATGACCTCACCCACACCCCTCTCCCCTGTAAATCCACACCCAGACAACCACCAAGGAAACTTCCAGGCAGCACTTTGTGGCACAGTGCTTGAGATCCCTGGGCTAGCAGCTACCGCTCTTCCCCCTGCCTTACATCAGCATTTCTAACAATTCCAAACAGGGCACAGGTGGATGCTCCAGGCTGGGGCGTGCAGGAGGGCTCTGTGGGACACCCTGTGGGAGACAGGAGTGGGAAGCAGCTGGTGGCCCAGGAAGGCAGCCTGGCACGCTGAGTGGTGACCGATGCCACGTCACCCTTCCCGGTGCTCGCCCATCTGTGCCACCGTCCCCATCTGTTGGTTCTGCCACGGACCACGAGCGCCCTGGGACTGACGCTGACATTTTGCTTTGCCTTTCTACAGGCACAGCATGAGCTTGGCCCAGGAGCACAGCTCTCACGTGCAGCCACAACACCAAGAGCAACACAAACAAGGACAAGGTTTTGAATCCCTTGCTCCTAGTGCTGACTCACTCTCAGGGCTCCTGCTCTGCTCCAGTCTCCCACAGCCACTAAAGACAAAACCTGCTGTCTGCAACTGCGGTCCTCTGATCACACGTGCAGCAGCAGCAGGGCCTAAGAGCAAAAAGCTGCCTCCAGTGCACAGGGCAGGTAAGGGACAGCAAGGATTGCTCAGCTCTACCTGACCAGGCGCACCCATGGTGTAAGAATCAGTCTCTGGATTAACTCATAATCAGGTCTGCGATCACCAGCCTCTGCAGGTCTTATCCACAGCATCTTCTTCCAGGCTGCTGGTCCCTTTCATACACTTTCCTCTGATGGAAGACTGATTTGACAGCAGCTCTTCCAGAATTGTTCTCTCTCTTTTTTTTTTTTTATTTCAACTTAATCCATTTCTGAAACAAACGTTTACCTAGAGCTAGAATGTGCCCAGCAGGGAGAGAGGCATTTCTTACAATCACTAGGATAACCTACAGCCAAAGATACACTCCTCACTGCACAACAAGAGGGAAAAGCCCTGGATTTTGCTGCCTCCTGCACCAACTGAGAGAGCTGGCACCCCTGGGGTAATGCATGGCCAGGTGAGCTCTAGGGGCTATTTTTGCAGGGTTACAGGTATAAACTACCCTTTCATTTCTAAAAGACTGATTTAAAAAAATAGATAACATTCCAAATGGACGAATAATTCCCCGTGTTTCCTATATGTCTGTCACATGAGCATGGTTACCTACCTTACAAACAACTAACAAAACTGGTTGGAGGCTTACAGAGCTCCAAAAATTAACTTTGGATGAAGCAAAACCAAAGTACGCCCAAAAAGGACTTAACACACTTGGGGTATATTTAAAAAAAAAAAAAAAAAAAAAAAAAAAGTAAAAATGGACTAGTTAAGTCTTGAATCATAATTTTCTTTTAAACCATATGTACCCCAATACAGTGCTGCAACTGAGAAATATCCATGGCAACATGAAAACACACATAGGGGCTCTCTCTATTTAATAGCTTTGTAACGCTTTAATGTTTGAAATTATAGAGAAGGTCAATGCCTAAAATTATAAGGAAGTTCAATAGATAAAACTCAAACGAAAGAATATTCTAAACTAACCTAAACATCCACAGCCCCTTCTTACACCCCAACAGTTTAAATATTTTTTATAAATCCATTGCATTAGTATTTCACATGCTTTCTCATCAAAGCAATTGATTGTAATACAGAGCCTCTGCCAGTACTTTATAATGTGTGAAAGCAGCAGCCTGGGCTGAATTTTATCTCTAATTCAACTCTTTTCTGAATGAGCAGCTGACACGAGGAAGGCTTACTGTCAGTATCCAGGAGACATTTTGACTTTGGAAACCATTTTCTTTCTGCCAGACACTTTGGTCCAGCAGGCTAAGACATGATTTGATCCTCCTGTCTTGCAGCCAGGACAGGGGTCTGCCAAGCTGGACAGTGGCTGTGCTGAGGTCCTGACCAGGGAGGGGACACTTAAAAGTCCCTCACAGCTGCTCTGTACCTGACCAGAGCAGCCCTGCTCTTCACACTTGTGCATGTAAGGCACCGTGAATAGATGCTCAAGCTGGATCTGGATTGCAGGGTAGCTGCATCTGCAGTGTGACCCACAGCTACAGTCCCACACATCCAAATCTGCATCCCTGCCAGGGCGTGCTTCAGATGCCTTCTGCCAGTGCTAACAGGTGGCCTTCCCAAGAAAACCAGGATGGTGGATGAAAAGAGCTGGTGCACTACAGTGTCTCACCCACTTGGGCCACAGCACAGCTGGAGCACACACCCAGACCCAAGAAGTGCTGCTGGGTCCTGCAGTTTAGGCACAATAAAGGAAACTCCATGCCTTCCAGTGATTTTTCACATCTCCCTACCTGTCTTGCTTTAGTCCTCTGCAGTACACGAGGTGCTTGTCTGGAAGCTCTCACTCCTCCAGAGCTGAGCACTGCTTCTGGCTTCCCAACACCCAGCAGGTTCACCACTGCTACATCAACTGTCCCTCCTCTCTCCTGCTCAAAGCTTGCTTGTTCTGCAGGTGCAGCTCTAGGTCAGTTGTTGTTACTCTCTACAAAATCCTTACTTTCTGTTCTGCTTTAACCAGGTTTCCAATCTTCATACACCACACAAGGAGCAAGATGGTTCTCCTTCACACCATTAACCTTAAGGATGACCTTAAGGGAGGGCTGTGCTAAGGCCACCATCAGTCAGAGGGGGATTTCATACACCCTATCCCCTCAGTTTTAGTTATGAGCTGCACCCAGGTGCATCACAAGCTGCCTACAAGGCAGGTGCCCACAGTCATCACTGATCCTGTTATTAACCCACACACACTTGCCACTTGGCAGTCCAGTCCTCAGCAGTTTGGTTCCTTCTGACATGTTCCCACAGGAATATCAGCATTCCAAATGGCTGATTCCAGCCAAGACCAAGCGTATGGCAGATCCTCAGAACAGCTAAGATTTGTGTCCACAAGATTTGTGTTAGAAACAGGCATTCTAGAAATGTGCCCACAAAGAGTGCATGACTGACTTTTACCCCTTCTTACTCTACTACTCCATAACCAAAATGCAGGATAGACATTTGCATAAGTTAAATCAACAATTATCCTGATAATAACTGCAGTTTAAAAATCCTTAAACTTCACTGACCTCGCTGGGGACCTCACTGGAGCAAAGACTGTGGCACTCAGCCAGCAGGAAGGCCAGCAACATTACCATGCTGAGATCAAAAGAGTCATTAACCCCAAGTCCTTGAACTGCTGAGTGCATTTTGGCTATTTCAAAGCCCCACTGCAACTTCCTGGTAAAAAAAAGCTCCGCATTTGCTCAGAGCATCTTCATTGCAGAGGCAGCTGAGGAATGAAAAGGGTATTAGAACACTGAAGTCCACATCTGCCTCTTTGGAGAGACACACTGACATGACATATCTGAAACTCCATCACCCTCATGCTCTGGAAGCACTCAAATGTGATCCTGTCTCTTGCTCCAAGCCCTGTTGCTTTCCTGACTCCATTGGCCGCCTGCTTCTGCACACTAAGAGATCATCTGCACCCAGTTCACTGCCCAGAACTCTGTCCAGGCACTGCAGGTGTACCAGGCAAAGGGATTGTGGAAGATGAGGAGAGTCTTCTCACCTTATATCCACAAGGTAGACAGCAAAGAAGAACAAAAGAGCCGTGGCAGGAAAGCAAATAGAGCATAAGTAAAAGTATATTCTGTATATTTCAAAAGCAGAGTCATTTTTCCAGACTAAAAGGGTGAAGTGCTGGAAGCCAGAGGTATTGCTAGCGCTGCCGAAACTGACCACGGCTCTCAGCACATCTGTAAATTTCCCTTTAGGCTCCTTTGATATAACCCACCCACAGTAACTTAAATGAAACACCCCAAGAATTTTGCTTGTTTGTAGATTTCAGCAATCATTAGGCTGTTTTCCTCTTTCAGAGGAAAACGTCAAATTTCCTTTTTCCGTAGGATGGCTATTCTCTTAAAGATGTGGTTCTCAGCTTCAGACAAAATGGATGATGTGTCTGTTTGAAATAGGATTGTTTACTTTGTCAATGCCCCTGGGATCAATTTCATTTTTTTTCTGCCACCTCCTACAGAGAACATCTTGCCAAGTGCAGTATTCATCTCCCTGAATGAGCTATCGAGATCTATTTTTTTGACAGGAATCATGCTGCAACCCAAACTGGTCAGAATCTCTCACAATTTCAGAAGCGTGCATGGATATGAATAATACAGAATCTTATCTGTAACAAATTCAAATTTCTCTTATAATTTCTCCTTCATGTCATCTACTTGCTTGAGAAAATTATACACCTGTAGTTTTAACAGCAAAAGTAGAAAGCAGCACACGTTCCCCCTGGCTGTTTGCTCATACGTGTCTGAACACACACTCACAGGCAGGAAATTCGGGGGCAACACTGCAACATCCCCATCGCACTGAATGCAGCCTGAGCAGCTTCACTAAGGAGACAACTCACACAGGCAACATCTGCTCATAAGCTCCTGGAGAAAGGTCTTAATTGTAGATTTATTTAATTCAGAGACAAGTACTTGTGTTGTATTCAGAGCATCTTATTAACATTCACGCACGAACATTCACTAAGTGTGAATAAATACAATTCAGTGTAAAAGCATTTTTTTTAAGCACTGGAAGATGCAGCATTCACCTAAACGATCACCTTGCTCAGAGCAGGAGGGGTTGGACACCAGGGAATGAAATGCTGTCCCAGGCATTGTGTTGGGTTCTCATACTTGAGCATGTCTCACTATCAATCATTCCTGAAGCAACAGCGCTGAGACTTCCCAAAGCTCCCGTTATTGTCTTGTACGCTCCTCGGTATTCAAACCAAATCTGAAGTGCAAACAAACCATTGGCCAAATTTTTAGACAAAAATTTGAAAAACTACATCTGTTGGAGGAGACAACCCTATGCCTGCCACCCCTGCATGATGATTATGACAAGTCTAGGTTAATCACACAGATGATTAATTGATTCTTACGTCAACTCCTTTAAAAACAACATCGTTACAGGTGTAGCAGCTGGCGGGCTGATGTATTCCTGCTGGCATCTGCACATCTCGAGATGAGCCACCAGACAAAGGAGCATGCCGGCATTTTGAGGGATGCAACCATGACAGTCGGTGTTAAAATATGCCTTAGTTACCAACTTTCATTATTTGCCACTCACAAGATCCACTTACAGGTTCAGCCTCCGGTGCAGTGTGCACTGGGAAAAGCACCCCTCAATTACCAGGGAGCCACCGGGAATGGACAGAGTGCTCTCCCACCGCTCTCCATCCACTCCCGCGCACCCCTCCCTACCCAGGCAGCGGCTCTGCCGCCCTCCACTCCCAGCACCTTCTCCAGCACCCACCACCCTTCCTCTCCCGTTCATCCCAATGCCTTTCCTACTTTTCCCTATCAGTGGCCCTCTTTTTTAAGCTTGGTCTTTATTTTGTGACTACCGCCAACTGTCTGAAGCCAGAAAGGTCTTTCTGATGCCGGCAAAAAAATCACCGCATCCATTCTGAAAGGCTTTTGTTTTGGGATTTACTCTGCCCTCATTTAAAATGAGTCCCTTTATTCTCCTCTCCAAAAGCAGCACGGTGTACGGCGCTAACAACCCCTGGGAACAATTAGCCGGAGAGTTGATGGTGTACAAATCAGAGTGGATACAGCATCCAGCAGAACGGACGCCTTCTCCCTGTGAGCTGCCCTTCATTCACGCAGAGAAGGATGGAGCGTGAGCCGCTCCATTTGCAAATAGCCCTTGTTCCCTATCGATTAGCAGCCGGAGCGTGTCAGCGCCGAACACATTCCCGGTTTTAACCTCCTCGGGCACACGCGTCCCTTCGCCGGCAGTCCCCAGCACCCCTCGCAGAGCCGGCGGGACGAACCCCCGCTTCCCCAAGCCCACGGCGGGGTCGGGGACAGCGCCGACACGCTGCACACCCACCCGCATCGCCCACGGCGGACGGACACGCAGCCCCGGGAACCACCGCCCCCCACCCCGGCCCCCCGTACCCGCGTCCTCCTCGTCGAAGCTGTTCATGCAGGGGAAGTAGATGGCCAGGGCCTCGAAGGAGGCGGAGAGGCTGAGGCGGCTCTGCGACCGCTCCATGAAGAGCCCGGGGCCGGGGGCGCCGCCGGGGGTCTCGCCCGCGGCCGCGGGCGGCTTGGCGAGCTTGGCCGCCCCATTCTTCACTCGGAGCACGGCCCGCGGCGTCTTGGCGGCGGCGGGGCCGCGTCGAGGCGGCGGGGCGAGGAGAGGCGAGGCGGGCGCGGCAGGCGGGAGCGCGGAGCGGCGCGGAGCGGAGCTCGGCCACCTGCTGCCGCCCGGCCCTGC